>APFE030179618.1:5185-98150 GCA_000404065.3 Pinus taeda
TAGTTGTACCCCTTATTAATATTGTTGTGCCCCTATTGCCCCCATATTGTTATTACTATGCCCCATAGAATCCCTCTATTTTTATTTTTGTGGCTTTATATTATTATTGTTAGGTCGACTCGGTTATATTGTGACTCCTTAGACTCCTATATATAGAGAGGAAGTTTTGTCATTTGTATCATCAAAGAATTTTTCATTTATGTAATGTAAAGGAGGTTTCCCCCTCGAAGAGGCTGAATTCTAAGGCGTTGATATATCTTTTCTATCTTTCCTTGAGCTGGTTTCATAACATCATGGATATTCGAACTCAAGAAATTTCTACTATTATTCATACATATTATTTATATCAACTATTGTACCCTCATACCATATGATATACATTTCTTTTCATAGTCCAATTCTTCTCAACATCGATGATTATTTTTCTTTATTAAAATGTGAACCTATGATATTGAACTTGATGTGATTCGAACAACCAAGCTTCTCACCTAAAGTCAAACACTCTACCATTGCACCATAGATCCGCCTGCCCAAATAATACTTGGAATACATGATGAGGGCGACCTAGGTTACATGTCTAACATGTGTTGCATCACTATGACCCATCCAAGTGATAGGAAAATAAATTCAAAACTTAGATAACTTAAGGCAATTTGGATGGTATTAATGGCTCAAACTCCTTACTCGTTTGATTGACTACTTCCCAACTTGTCATTTGTCTTTATGCTTGTTATTTATGGAAAAGGAGCTTCTGAGAAAATGGTTAGGTTTCAAACAATGCTCTTTGATTTTTTTCTTTATTGACGATGGTTATGATTTAGAAGAGGACGGTCTCCATTCCACATTGCAACCATTCTTTGAGCTACGAGTGGCAGATATACATTTCTTCATAGTCTTTGGTGAATGTACTAGTAATGGTTTTCCAAATTGGAATTTGAATTTGGTTTTATTTTTTTAAGTTTTAGTATATGGTGGATGGGAAGGAAACTTATCTAATAGTCTCTTTTAGTTCTTACACGAAATTTTCAAAATGATTTTGTAACCAATAACTGTTTGGGTGTTTTAAAGTTATTTGAGAAGCCTCTTCACAACAATATATTGGTCAAAATTTCATTTGGGGTTTCAAGACTTCATTTGGTTTCAGAGAGGGAATCTTTGAAACAACACCCTCTAAACATAATTTTCCTTTTTCACATTCTGCCAAAGTTTCTTTGTTGCAAATATAGTTGTCAATATAGGCTTTAGGAATTTAAGAAATTGGGAGCGTAGCAACTCCCAAGGACTATAACCCATGACACTTGGGAATTCATTTTACCATCTCAGTCCTTTCTCACCTATGCTACATAAAATTTATTTGGTTATATTAGACTCTTAAATTGTTAAAAGGTTTTTTCTGCTCAAATTCCTATTTGGGTTTTTGATACGAGGAATTTTTATTTGAATTCATTTCAAGGTTTCAGTACAAGGGTTTATTAATTCATCAGAGAAATAATACTCATGTTAACATGGCATTAGATCTTTCCATGGATGTAGGAAATGTTTGTCTAGGTATCAAATCTAATTTCCTTTCTTGGTCACTCTCCTTTGTTTCTCCTTATAGGGTTTCAATCTTCAAATTATTCCTTGACATCCTAGTTTAATTTATTTTAAAAGAATTTATTTGTTTAGATGTTAAAGGTTATTGCATATTGTTTCTTTACATTATTATTCTTGTGTTAATATTTACTTCTCAGAACACCAATATATTGTCTAAAATTGTTTCATACATATGAACCCTTCCTTCTTTGATATGTATGATTTAAATTATTACTTTCAAACATTTTTTTAATTGATAATGAGATTAAGGGAATTTTAAGGTAAAAAATGGGCCTTAAAACAAAAATGTACTAAAAAAATTAGCTTTAAGAGAGCCAATATGATTCAATCCTGATGATGTCATCCCAAGGGGAAAATGTTTTGGAGGGGAAAGAAGAAAACCGCTATTTTTAATTATATTTTTGGCTTATCGCCTTGGCTATTTACTCAAATGTCAAGTGTAGACATTATTGGATGCAAAATTAAATCTCACACCCAATGACTACCCACTTTGCATACTTTTAAGAAGACCCACATCAAAATTAAATTTAGAGACAATGTATCTTAAAAAAAAGTTTATGTGGGTCTTCTCAGAAGTATGCAAATTGGGTTTATACTTGACATTTAGGTAAACCTATAAGGATATCAACCAACAATGCAATAAAAAAATTAGCTTCCTATATTTTTCTTTAAAAATTTAGACCTCTTGTTTTATTATTTAACTATCAATTTATTATTTACCTTAAAATGCCCACTTTAGACCTCAAAACTCCCCTAATGTTTTCTTAATTGAATCTCTTCCAAGATGTTGAACCAAAGATCACACTGAGAGGGAGGGTGAATTAGTGTGAGAGAAATGTTACAATTTCATAACTTATCATAATCAATTAACAAAATAGAATAAGCCATAAACATAAGCAACATATCAATATGTAAAGTAGTGCACCATAAATCTATCAACACATCAATAATGTGTGACATCAAAGAGACACAATGTTTTACATGGAAACCCATATCAAAGAAAACCATAATTCGTTCTTCTTCATTATATTCAAATCATTACATAGATTTGAAGGCTCCAACATGTTAGAGGCAACCACCCCAAAGATATGAAAGCTACAAGTTGTAGTAGGCATCAACCTCATTGATGCATAAACCTAGAAAATATGCAGGTAGCTACTCACAGTAGGCTAGAACCTGATTAAGGATTCAACCTCCATGATGAGAGAGATCTAACTTTCTCTATGCACAAAAATTGATGATAAGAAAACATTGACTTAGTATAGGCTCCAACCTGATTCGGTCACCAACCTTGATGATGAGACAACACTGACTTGATATAGGCCCCAACCTTAGTGGATGACCCCACCTCCTTCTTCAACTTATTATGGACCTATTTTCAAAATATTAAAAAATTATCCATTATCATCATCTATATATTTTTATTAACAAATAAAAAAAATCACAACCTAAAATCATTATTACTACTATTATAACATGTACATATCATCGCCATCATCACAACTTGCACACATTATTACTACAATAACTACCAGTACAACTGGAAAACATTGTCAGTGCAATAACTGGCACTGCAACCTACAAACATTGTCACTACCATCAACTTTCATATCAATCACTATCATCGGTTTTCATACTATTGTCCATACTCCAACTAGTTTATCAATCTAGTCACACAAACGCCTCCTTAAAATGTTCTCATCATATATCCAAAACCATTGCAACCATCTCATAAATACTCAAAAACATGTAGTAGATATAATAGTAATCAAATATATGTCAACAAGGTTTTCTATTCCTTTAGAAGAATTCACATCTAAGCCTTGATCACCATGCTTCTCTCAAAATCAAATTTAGATCAATAATAAGCCCAAAAACCCATAAAATCCATATAAAAACAATATATTAATTTAAAGTTTCTATATTGTTCTTCCTTTGAGGCACAATTCTACAAATTGTCACTTTATGCATCAATGCTACACGATTTACACCCTTTGCTTGTTAACAGTTTGACAAAATAGAAATGATATAAAAAGTAAAGAAAAAAAAAACCTGAGTTTTTAATTAGTGTACGTCAATGCCATGACCTTGAACATACAAAACAAATCTCTTTCCAACTCTACTATACCATGTGATGTTTTCATTTACCATTTTCAAGTTGTTTTTATATGGAAAGGCTAGATTTAAGGAATGGGTCTGATGATGCAACCCTACGGTATCAGCTTATATACCAAATTGCTAACTAGTCTTATGTCTGAATTTTGACATCATGTATATTTTTCAACATAACTAGATAGATTAGTCACTAACCATGTAATAATTCATCAATATTGTAGATTCTCAATGTGCCTACATGTGTTGATCTAAATGGATCCATGTTGCTTCTGTGCTGAAATAAAATCCTCATAAAATCCTTCATACCTTTATTATTGTTATGTGAAAACAAACCAAAAATGTGCCTCAAAGTCTTGAACACTCCTATGCATAAATATATGTTCCCAAAACTTCTGCCAATATAGCCTCCACTATATCTCTACCAGACATCTCTAAAATATTAGTCTTTAACCTTGTTACTTGTACAAGACTTGAGTCGGCATCAGTCTTAGACCTTCACCCACTTTTAAACTCTATGATAGGAAGAAGTCACCACCATATATAGCTATTCTTAACATGTATTTAACCAAACATTTGCAAGAATATATTGAAGCCATAGACATGAGTTGTCTCCTTTAGCTAGATTATACTTCTGATCCTACACCATTTATTCTTCTATATGTGAGCTTAATCATAGTTGTGGCTTTCTTATGAGTTGATGACATCAAGTGTGTGTCTGTGTGTGTGTATTCAATAAATTGTCTTGAGTAAAATGGAGCTAACACCAAAACAATGTACTTGACCCTACACATACAGTCATCCTTATGACCATTGAAATGAGACCATGTCTTTAAATTTTGAGTTGAGGTCCATATTACCATTGTAATGGGACCATGTTATTAATATTTTAGTTGAGGTCGTCTTCATCCCTTATCCCACCAATAGTTTGTAGACGATACTATGCTTTTTGGCCACCCGTCTTCTCAAGAGGAAATAGCCTTCAAGGCCCTACTCGCTCTCTTCTCTGAAGCCTATGGAACCTCCATTAATGCCTCCAAATCCCAACTTCTCTTTTTTCATACCCCTGCCACAACTCAAAGGAACATCGCTAGAATTCTAGGATTCTCTATAGCAGTGCTTCCCTCGAAATACTTGGGAGCTCCTTTGTTGGACTCAGCCACAAAACATGCCTCCTAGGGAACCCTCCTCGACAAGTTGGAATCCAGACTCTCTTCCTGGACTTTCCGCTCGCTCAATATGGCAGGCAGACTCATCTTGATCAAATTTGTTCTCCAGGCCATGCCTCTATATCTCTTTTCTATTCTAGCAGCGCCCAAATGGGTACTTAAGACAATCTGCAATCTAAAGACAAACTTTCTGTGGGGATCCTCTCGTCTCAATAGGAAATGGGCTCTTGTCAATTGGAACGAGGTCTTCCAACCAAAATCAATCGGTGGGTTAGAATTAAGGGACCCTCTCCAAAGCAACAACACAATGGGAGCCCGTATATGGTGGAATTGGATCTCCAAACCACATACACCTTGGGCATGGCTATGGAAAGCAAAATATGTGCCAGGCAGTCAATGGGATGACCTTATCAAAATCAATAGCACAACTCCACACTCTATGATTTGGATTGCCACCAAGCTTCACAACGCCTTCATACAAGAGCATAGCTTCTAGGAAATTCATTCGGGCACCACAGCCAGATTATGGGAGGACTCCTGGCAACAACTCCCAAAACTATCCTCACTCTTCCACAAGCTGATCTGGCAGGCTTTTATGCAGCAAGCTGATCTTACCCATGTTCATTAGTTCTGGCAGCAGCAAACGCCCCACGAATTTCAACTCTAGAAACCAGCTAGCACCTGGCAGGCTAATTGGCAAGGGGAAACCTACACAGAGATCGATCAGGAGTTAAATCAGAGAAGAATCAAATACTCGGATCAACAGGACAAGTTGCGATGGGGACATACGCAAAAAGGAATGTTTACTACCAAGGAAGCATACCAACTTCGCTATTCAACCACTCAAACAGACAAGGATCAGCTTTGGGACCAGGTTTGGCAACCAGGAATTTGGCCTAAGGTTTCCACTTTCCTATGGCTCTTAAGCAAGTGACGAATCCTTACTTGGGACAATTTGCAAAAAACAGGATTCATTGGACCATCGAGATGCCCCAACTGTAATCTCAACTCTGAATCCATATTGCATCTCATGGCTACTTGTCCTCTAACTACTCAGTTATGGGAGAAAATTGACCATTGCAACAGAAGATTAGGAAAACGATTGGGAGATATTTCAGACACCATTAGAAAATGGACAAAGTACCCTTTCCAAACCCTTCTTCTAAACTCGCTGTGGAACCTCATCCCGGGATTTTTCTACTGGATACTTTCGAAGGAGAGAAACAATAGAGTCTTCAACAATATCAGTAGGCCAATTGACACTCTGTGGCTTCTTCTTAAGTAAAATCTCCAAGAAACTCTGGATATTAGACACTGGCAAGACTCGGACCTGCCAGACTCTCCTCAGGAATGCCTCATCATGAAAGCTTGGAATCTGGACCTCACCTTTTTGGCCCATGTCAAATCCCGACCCCCAACCAGTTCCGCCTCTCCACTCTATTGGTCCCCCCTGCATCCAACTCATATAAATTGAACTTTGATGGGGTAGCCAAGGGAAATCCTAGGACTGCTGGATTTGGAGGTGTCTTTAGGAACGAATTGGGCATAGTATTGCATATCTATCATGGAAAAATTTGCAAAGATACCAACAATGCTGTTGAATTGGAAGGATTATGGAAAGGGATTTGCATAGCAGATCAAAAAAGCATTTTCCCTCTTGAGGTAGAGGGGGATTCTCTTAACCTAATAACATCGGCCACCAGGATTCAAGTAGGCACCTCGGTAGCTAAGATAGCCTCAATTTTGAGGCTGCTCAGTAGATTGGAACAACTAGAGGAATGGCACCAGACCCCCCGAAGCATCACCTTCAAGCATATAATACGCACTACCAAAAAAGTAGCAGACAGACTAGCCAATCAGGGTGTCAACCAGCAGCTCCCATATTTCTCAGGCCCTCTTTGTGACTAAGATGATCTACAACTCAAACATGAGTGCACTTCTTTGGTGCAACAGGATTATTCTCTCCTAGATGCAGGTGAATGAGCTACTTATGTGTACGAAAGAGGCACGGAAGGTGGGCAACAAGCGCCAGATGTAAATGCAGTAGGCCAGAGAATTGATTTCGCACAAATATATTAATAGCAGCATTAACACTGCCTTCCCTGAAATTCATTTTAGGCACGATGGCACCGGGTTTGGTCCTCACTCCTGCTGCTCCTCCGCACGTTTTCAGGGCCAACAAGGCGGCAGCACTTTGCGATTCTTCAAGTGCCAACTCTTTCCCCTACTTCCCTTCGGCTCTGGTTCATGGTTCTTACATCTATAAGCTTGCTCAGTCTCCAATATATTTAGTGTGTTCTCTCTTCAGTCACTTCCCAGCCTTTCCCTCTCCGTTTGTCAGTCCTTGTTGTTCCTCAAGTGCCAACACCATCCCTTGCTTCCCTTCAGCTCTCGTTCCTGGTGCTTATAGCTACAAGCATGCTCAATCTTCATTATTCTTAGTGTTTTCACTCCTCAGTCGCTTCCCAGCCATTCCATCTCCGTTTTCCAGTCCTACTCTGCATAATATGCGTAGAGAGTGGCCCAGAATGGGGTGCAGATGAGGTGGTTCTTGTGGTCGAGCCTCCCACTAGCATTCCCCAACCACTTCAGACCCCTCGTCAGATGCTTCAGAGTTTTGCTGTTACATTTATTCTGCTACAAGAAGTGGCAGGGACAGGGTAAGGGGGCAAGTTAGAGCCGAAGTCTGTGCGCATCATTCGCACCCGCATACTGCCCATTTCCATATCCCCTGTTCTCTGGGAAACTCATCCTTCATCGTTTCTATGACAATTGAAATGTGTGATAACACTATGGGTTCGGGAGAGGTTCATCATGGGGCTCCTACAGAATAGAGGTTGGCAGGCCAGAACATCTCCCAGCGCCAAGATACAGGAGGATTACCAATTATGAACACAGACGCCAATGCTGGCCCAATCGTGCCAGCGGGAGGAGACCCTTCAAGCTCAGCGGCCCATCCTTCTGATTCCAAAGACTCATATCAATTTGGGTGCCAGATCGTAGAAGAACAATCATCAACCTCGGATGAAGATTGAACTAGTCTGCGCCTCTAGTTTTTTGGTTGGCTACCGAAGAAGAAGTTCAACTCCCTCTCGATACACAGTTTTCATGCTTGTTTCAGGTCTTTGTCAATTCTATATGTCGGTCTCCACTATGAGGACGGCCTTCTCCTATATGTTAGTGTTTTTTCATGTTTATGTTTATGTTGGAATCTATCCAAGAGATAGTTGTGCACAAGTCAGTCCTGTATCACTGTATGGATCAGTTTTGAGTAACTGTTTGGGTTAGTTTTTGGAATGGTCACTATCCAGAATTGGAACTTAATGTTCTCTGATATTAAAACTCTAATGTCAGTCATCACACCAACTCTCTAGTTAGGACGTCAAGTTTTTTTTTGCAAAAATGCCAACTCCATGGCTAGAATTCTCGAGGCATCTACCTCTCTGTAATATCTTTTTGTATTAATATAGGAGTAGACCAACTGAGAAAAAAAAATATTTTAGTTGAGGTCCTTATGATGGAGTTCTTGTGCGTCCCTGGTCATCCATATGATTATGTCAAAATGATGTCATCATGCTACATGGCATCTTGTGAGGGTTGCCACATGTAACCCAACTTAGGAATTTCCACCAATCAAAGTCTATCATATCTCCCTACTACATGGAGTACCTAGTGGTGCCATGTCATCCTATGGATGTTAGCTAGTGATGTATCATACTACGTTGATGCCCTATTACACATGTCGTTACATCATTACATATACTTTGTTGCCACCTCTTTTAGTTTCCATTTCATTGTTGAGGGGGATGGAGATCCACGGGTCATGCAGAAGGGTCTACACTTTCTCTTCTAACTAACTAATGTATGCAATATATCTTGTAAGTCTAGTATGATCTCCCACCTATGCTCCCAACCAATTCTTATGACTATCAATTTTTTATTGGTTCAGCAGGATATGTTAAATGTCATGCAAATTTTGACATCATCTACCATTATCTTTCTCATCTCATTGTTAGAGTTGTTTTATTAGTAAAAAGATGCATAGTCCTTAGTTGGTTAAAATTTGTGCAAGTTCTATTCAGATTTTTCATTGACATGGCCAATGAAACAAGGATGTGCTCAAAAGGTGCACACTCTTTAACTTATCAATAATTTAGGTTTTTGTCCTATTGTATTTTGGACCTCCAATTAATGTTTATTTTCAAATGGTCATAGCTTCTAATCTTGGAGGAGTTTTCTTAGAGAAAAATATATCGTTAGAAAAGTATCAACAAGGCCTACAGAATCACATGATGTCTAGGATAATTATGGAAACATAATTGTATTGAAAAATCAGATAACTTTCAGATCCTTTAACTTCACTTGGTAAGATTCTACAAAATACATAAGTATCATATTACTTCATAAAGGGTACTTCTACTTCCTTAGGCACCACGAATGATGTTTTTGTTGTCTCAACCAACCTTCGATACCAATGACACCTTGTTTTCATCAATGAAAACATGATGTGCAACATTCTCCACATTTTTCATTGATGGGAACACCTTCATACATTTCTTCTCAATGATGTCAGTCAAACTAAAACTCCCCCTAACATGGTACAAATAAAGCCCCCTATATGACTATGAATATTCCTCCCTTCTTTTTTTCCTTCCTCCTATCAATGTGTGTATTTCTCTCATGCATTCAATATTTGTGTCAATGCTTGCCATCTCTCCCCTTTGACATTAGTGTAAAAGGATCATAAATGTCTATTATATCCATGTGCAATCTTGATCATGTGGTCGCTCCCTTTCTACCATAATGTATGCATCTTCTAAGTATTTTTGTTATATGATATAAGGTCTTTATAAGCATGCTATAAAATAATCTTGAACTCTGCCTGTTTGTGTATGATCTTATGGACATGTAAGAACCATGTCACCTCTTTGTTACCATATAATCATGTTTCCATATCATAACTATTCTTGCACCTTAAAATTAACCCCTTGAGACCATGCTTTCTTCATTGATAAGTGCCTATCATATGCTTCCCTTAAAGTGCTCAACCTACATATGAGTTGTTTTTCAACTTTTGATTCAAATGATAGTCTTGAAGAAGACTTCACCAAGGATTATATATAATGATGTAGATCTAATCAAGGTCCTTCTTGACCTATTATCCATCTTGTAGACTTAATTATTATATTAATAAGAAGTTGCTCTCTATTTTACCATC
Organism: Pinus taeda; assembly: GCA_000404065.3. NCBI lineage: Eukaryota > Viridiplantae > Streptophyta > Pinopsida > Pinales > Pinaceae > Pinus > Pinus taeda. The sequence goes on from APFE030179618.1 coordinate 15,281, forward strand.
TCAGGTAGAGTCTACAATATTGTGTTCTATGAAAGTAATTGTTTCATATGTAACATTCAACACAGACCTTCAACATTTAAGGTGTTCTCCTATTTTTGTCCATATGCCTCCATTTAGGTGCTTGATCAAATGTTTTATATCCAAAAACATCACAGGGCTTACAATCATGTTCTTTGTGGCCAAAATTTGTGTATGAGAAACAATAACCAAGAAAATTATTATGATACGTGGGTGTAGACGAATATCTTGACCTTATGATATTATTTATTGGATGATCCATATTCAATGGTTGATTTTCTTCACATGCTTCATTTATTCTTATGGATCCTTTGTAGGGATTCCTTGTCCTAAGGTATTTTCTTACCTCATTTTGGCTTCTTATATTCTGCTCCTTCCTAGAATTATGTTGATAGTGGTTGAAATGAACATGCTTGGGCTGGTTCATCACTCGCTTTAGATCTTCAAAAGAGATGATAGTGGATGCAATAAATGCAGGATTGGGATTCTTCGGATGATATTTTGATGATCTTAGGGAACCATTGTTCTTGGGTGCCTTTCATTTTGTTTATAATTGATAGCTATTTTAATGAGAGGAGACCCTTGCATGTTCAGAATGTGGTCTAGGGACACTCTCATTACTTCATCGTCATTTTTTTCTTTTGAGTATAAATTATTTTTATTATTTCCTTGCTTCTTGCTTTGATGCTTGGATTTAAATCTTGACTCATCATCACTATCATTCATCTTAGCATAAGGAAATTTAGATGCATAATTACCTATCCTTCCATTTTCAAAGAACTTTAAAGGAAGCTTAACTTCAAACTCATGAGTTCCTCTTTTTAACTTTTGGAAATACTTTTCTCCTTCTTGATCAGGACGCATTGTAGAGTTTATGGAATTTCCTACTTGAAGAAAATGAGAGACAATATTATCCTCTTCCATCTTTTCATCGTTTCTTTTCTCCTTTTTGATTCATCAAGTGTGTGTGCGCGCGCGCGCGCATGTGTGTGTGTGTGTGTGTGTGTGTGTGTGTGTTGTGTGTGTGTGTGTGTGTGTGGTGTGTGTGTGTGTGTGGTTGTGGTGTGTGTGTTGTGTGTGTGTGTGTGTGTGTGTGTGTGTGTGTGTGTGTGTGTGTGTGTGTGTGTGTGTTTGTGTGTGTTTGTGTGTGCGTGCGTGCGTATTATTGGTCCTAGTAGCTTTTGCTACTAGTTTACCTGTATTTGACTTATAGATCTCACACTTCTTGGATTTGAATATGACATTAAAACCTTGGTCACATATTTGAATGACACTCAAATCATTATGCTTTAATCCTTCAATATGCAAGGCATCCCAGTCTTTAATTCCTCCATTATCAATGGTAATAGTTCCTTTTCCAACGATTTTTGTAGATGTGTGGTTTCCAAAATTTACTTTACCTCCATCTATCTCTCTTATGCTTACAAAATTGCTTTGATACCATGCAATGTTGCTTGAGAAGGCAGTATCAACATACCACTTATCCTTTTTATTTTGAGCATAAAATATGGGGTCATTGTTTGCTTCTTTCTCTTTCCATAACTTAGGTGAAAATTTTCATCTTCTTGAGTGATTTTATAATTCTTGGCCTTGTGACTAAGCGTATGACACAGAAAAAAAGAACCACAAAAGGGTGTGTTGTACCTGAGTTATTTCTTATTGTTGCATATCAACACTTCTATATATTCCTGAATTTCCTTCACCAACTACCTTGTTGCATTTACATATTCATTGAGATGGGTAACTATGACATTCTTCTCCCTTAGCTACTTTTTCGTTTCTCCCAACTACTTTTCAACTTCATCAAATTGTTTTTCAGGATTTGAAATTTTATTTTAAATTCCTTTGACTCAACTCCCATGACAATAATAGATTTTCCACCTAAATACATGTTTCCATGATTCCTTGGATCCACCTTTTAGTAGTTAAATGTTTTTGAAGATGACCTGTTGTGATTCCAATTGTTGGAACAAACATCATACTAAGAGGGGGGGTTGAATCAATGTGAAAGTAATTTTACCATTTCATAAATTTTCATAATTAATCAATCATAATACAATGAACCATGGCCATATTGTACACATCAATATGTAAAATAGTGCACCACAAATCTATCAACACATCAAGAAGCCATCACATCAAAGAGACACAAGATTTTACATGGAAAGTAATATGAGAGAAAACATAAAATCCTTGTCCTTATTCATATTCAATTCATTAAATAAATTATAGGCTTTGACCAGTTAGAGGCTAGAACCCCCAAGATATGCAATATTCCAGTTGTAGTAGGCTACAACCTAATTAAGGCACCAACCTCAAAAATATGCATGCAATTGCTCACAGCATGTTGCAATTTGATTGAGGCTTAAACCTAGATGATGAGCGGGCTATGACATGCTCTAGGATCCAACCTAATTGAAGCACCAACCTCGATGATGAGAAAGCACGAACCTTCTTTAGTATAATACTTGATTGAGGTACCAACCTCAATGATGTGAAAGAAGAAACTTGATCTAGACTCCAACCTCAACGAAGACACCCACCTCCTTATTCAACTTATTTTGCACCTCTTCTCAAAATATTTCAAACTAGATCCACGATCATCATCTATAGTTACCTATTAATAAATAAAAATGATTACAACTTGGAATCACTATTACCACCATTACAACTTGTACATATTGTCACCATCATCACAACATGCACACATTGTTACTATAATCACTACCATTACAACGTTCAAACACTATCACTACAATCACCATCATTGTGACCTACATAAACTGTCATTGTAATACTGCCGCAAATCGGCATATCAATTACTATCACTATCTATGATACTATTTTCCATATTTTCTTCCAACTAATTCATTAATCTGGTCACAAAAAATCCTTTGCGTCAATTGTTCTTGCCATATATCAAAAACCATTAAAAACATCTCATAAACCCTCAAAAACATGCAGTATAGATTTTTTTCATCAAATATATGCCAACAAAGCTTTCTATGCCTTTATAAGAATCCCTATCTAAACCCTGATCACCATGTTTCTTCCATAATCCAATTTAGACTAATAATTATCCTAGAAACCCATAAAAACCATATAAAAACAATATGTTAAGTTAAATGTTCTACCATTTTCCTCTTTCCAAGCACACTTTTATGAGTTTTCACTTTATGGAGTTAGTGCTACAGAATGTACATTGTTGACTTGTTAACAATGCGACATGATAGAAATTATATAAAAATGAATAAAAAACAAACCCATCCTTTCAACTAGCAAATCACAAGCCCACGACCTTTGCCATACAACACATGTATGTTTCCAACTCTACTATACTAGGTGACTTGTTAAGTCATCCTTTCCAAGTCATTTTGATATGCAAGGCTAGATTCAAGGAATGGGACAAAAGACCTGACCCTATTATACCAATTTATATGCCACATTGTTAACTAGTCTAATATGTGAGTTTCAAAATGGCGTATATGATTTGACAAGACTAGGTAACTAATTCATGAGCCACATAATAATTAATCCATTCTATAGATGTTCAAATGTGCCTATGTGAGTTGATCTAAATGGACCCATGTTGCTTTTGTGCCAAAATCAACTCTTCATAAAATCCTTCACGGCTTGATTGTGGTTATGTGAAAACAAACCAAAATTGTCCCTCTGAGGCTCAAACACTACTATGTAAAAATATACAACCTCCACTATATCTTTGTCAGATATCACTAAAATACTACTCTTTAACCATTATTACTCGACCTATACAAGAAACAACTTTGATCTCATATCTTCGCCCACTAAGAGACTCTATGATAGCAACAGGTCACCATGATATAAAGCCATTCTTCAAATACATATAGTCAGACTTCCACCCGAATATACACATGTCATATACATGAGTCATCACCTTCAACTAGTTTATATTATCGATCATATAACATTCTCTCTTTTTTATGTGACCTCAATCATACTTATGAATTTTTTATAATCCAAGAACATCAAGAATATATTTATATCCCATCGATGGCCTTGGGGATAATGGAGTCGACACCAAAACAATGTAGTCGACCCTCCATATATGGTCACCTATATGACCATTGCAATGATATCATGCCATTAAAGTTTGAGCCAAGGTTCATATGATCATTCCATATGACCATTGTAATGACCATGCCATTAGAATGTGAGTCAAGTTCCATATGGTCAGGTCCTTATGGGTCCTTCGTCATTTGCTTGATGAAATCAATATGACGTCATCATGCCACATGGAATCCCATGAGGGTTTTCATGTGTCACCCAAATTCAAATTTTCCACCAATCAAATTTTTCCAAATCACCCTACCATGTGGCAGTCCCGGTTGGCACCACATCATGATGTTAACGTTAGCTGGTGACATGTCATGGCACGTTGATGCTAAATCACACATGTTATGATGCCACGACCTATACTCTATTTCAACGTGCCCAAGTGTCCACATTATTTTTGAGGGGCAAGAGATACACAGGTTATGATTTAAAGCTTCAATGTCATCATTGTTGACCAACCAATGTATGACATGTGTCTTGTAAGTCCACTAGATTTGCCACATATGCTCTGAACCAATTCTTGCCACATGTTAATTATTTATTGTTTCAACAAGATGTACCAAATTTCATGCAAATTTTGACATAATTTACCATTCACTTTCTCATCTGGCTCCTGGATTCATTTGATTAGTGAAAATAGACACTCCTTAATAGGTTAAAATTCATGCAAACTCTACTGAGATCTATCATTGACCTGGTCAATGAACGATGGATGCACCTAAAAGGTACACATTGTCTAACATATTATCAATATTTTAGCTTTTCTTCCTGTAGTTTGGACCTCCAATAAATGTTTATTTTCAAATGGACATAACTTCTCATCCATGAGGAGATTTTTAGAGAAGGATTTGCCATTTGAAAGGACCAGTCTAAAAAGGTAGAAAATGATACTTAGGAGAAACTCTTATCCATGTTCGACTAAGGTATTTGTTTTCTTAAATAGTCTATCTCACTCTAGAGAATGGTTAAACTTATATTGATTATACCTCTTTTCATTTATTTTAGTGACTTTGAAAAGGGAAGTACTTGGAATAGTTGAAAAAAGTTGAAATAGGAGTCTGAAAAAAGTTGAAATAGGACTCCAAGGGGTTCCTTTTTTGTGAGTTTACATCGTCCAAAAAAGTGATAAGAGTATGCTCCATTGTCAAAATGACATTTTTCAATTAAAAAATGTCATTAAATCCTTCAAACAACTCTTAACCTACTCAGAACACCACCAATAGATTAAAAATATATGCATTTATGGAAAATTTAGGTCAAAATATTAAAATTAATAAAATAATAGTGAAATGGCCATAAATAGGAGAAAAGTAGTTTTCTTTTTACCATTTGCATTTTACCTCTTTGTGAGTGAGCTTTGAGTGATTTTTTCCCTCGAACTTCAACAACTGATTACAACCAATCCAATGGATCATTTTCGGTGTTGTCACTTCCAGGTAGGAGATCTTACATTTCTCTTTCTTTTCACGGTTTCCATTTTTTATTTCATGCACAATTTCCCAAGTTTTGAGTTTTTTAGGGCTTTAATTTTGCACCCTGACTTTAGTGCACCCCATCAATGTCAAAAAGTGTACTAGGCCAGGAAATTTATAGCTAGGGAGAGTGCTTTAGTCGATCTCCCCAAGAGGGGAGGGTGTCTTGCAATGCTCTATCCTCCTTTAGTAGGGTGCGCTAGATGCATTTCAAAAAATCTTCTTACCAATTTCACTTAACTTTTCTTCAAAATTTTGCATGAGAATTGTCCTAATGATTCTTCTTGTTGTATTTCAGGTATCCATCATAACAAAAATGGCTTTGAAATGGCAAGAAAGAGAACATGAAAATTGTTAGACAAACATGGGCAGTCAGAACAATATGAAAGATAAACATGAGAATACATTTTTTATTAACAAGAGATATACATTTATAGTACATGTGGTGACCATTGGGTTTCACATCCCAAGGTCTCTTGGACTCCTTTTGTCCATTCGGATTCCACACTAACCCATTGAGGATTAGGTGTCCAACATTCCCCCCTTAATCCGAAGGGTTATGTATGAGTCCAAGAAGAGAGTTGTAATACAAAATGTGAAAAAAATGCATGGCAGCACTAGGCTGAATGTGCTCTATGAAATGTTGGTATAAAGGGCGGTGGTTTAAGGATGACCACCAACACTAGAACGCTTAGTGTAGTTCCCGGTACTCTTCCAAAACTGGCAAGAAGCTGAAGTCTTCTGCTAGAGAAAGTGCTCCTATTGTTTTGAAGAGGGAAACCTTCAACCAATAAAGGGAGGTCTCACCCCACATAAAAGGGAGAACTTCAACCTGAAAAGGGAAGTCTCAACTTGTGATGGTTTAAGGATGACCAACAACTCTGGAATGCTTAATGAAATTCCTGGAACTCTTCCAAAACTGGAAAGAAGCTGGAGTCTTCTACTAGAGGAAGTGTTCTCAATTTGTTCCTATAATTCTTCCGAATCTGGCAAGAAGCTAAAGTCTTCTGCTAGAGGAAGTGTCTTAGATTACCAACTGAAGGCATGTTCACGGGCATCTTTGTCTCTGGCTACAACTCTAAAACTTGTATGGCAGGTTGTGGCTCAGGCTCGCTTGATGTGGCTTTGAAGCTTGTAGATGACCATCATTTCCCCCCCTGTCAGATACAAGGTGAGAAGATGGAGAAAACTCAACTGTTCAATACTCTAGAACAAGTTCTAAGATGTGTTTGGAATATCTTCTTCGCTGTTGATGCCCATTGCCAAGAAGCGATCCATCCAAGATGAATCTTTGTTCTTGTAGGACGTTTGTTTTTGAATCATTTGTTTGAATAATGACCGGTTTTATGACAGTGGTTACATGGATGAAGATCAAAATAGTGATCTTTCAAATGGCCAACTCGGTCACAGTGGTGGTATCTCACAATCTGTTGTTGTTGTTATTGTTGTGGAAGAGAGGCAGAGTCTCGAACAGCTGGAGGTGAATTGTCATGAGGAGCAGGTGAACTATCATGAATGAATCCAGCACTCTGAAACTGAATGGGCTTTGAGTAGTCTAGAATATGAAAGGACAAGTGCTTGTCATATGCAAGACCAGTTATGTGCTTGTTGTGGACAAGTTGTTCCCAAGGTCTGATGATGGGCTTGGGAAGTGCAGACTTAGTTTCTGCATCTGCATGTACAACTGCTGCTTTATTTGAATGAACTGTAACATTATTGACTTGCTGCTTATGGGAGTCTATTTCAATCTTCTGAGCAGAAACAAGTTCAAAATGATGACTCCACTGGTGTAATTCTTTGTGTTGTAGTTGAGATTCAAGCTACAAGAATTCAATCTATTCTTGTGCATATTGTAGACATGTCTGAATTTCTGAGAGAGAGCCTTTACTGATTTGGAATGTATCATCAACAATAGATTGTATAAGAGTTTTCATGAACTCTAATACTTTAGTAATTCTAGTCATTTTCTCCAACTTTTTTTTTTTTAATCAATATCTTAACCTAGAAATTACACAAAACTTGTTGGACTATTGTTGCAACACTGAATCGTGATGACAAAGGAACATGAATATGCCACAAAATTCAACGCATCAACCAATGCAGTAGATTAATATATATATTATATATATAATATATATATATATATATATATTATATATAATATATATATATATATATATAGTGGCACAGTCTTCAAATATGAATCAACTCAATTAATATACCATGTCATATACAACCAATACTAATTCGAACCGGTGCATTCACTAAGGAAAATCAATTACAAATGCTCATATGACACTTCACATATAAGCTCAATGCACCATGATATGATACACGCTCTACATGATATATCAACTTTACACTGCAAAAACAAACCACATTTCCCTTTCAATCAACCATGGAGTGGCAGTTTGGGGAGCCACAAATGGTGGTTTCAAGCCACCACACTTCTGCTTCAATTGATATGACAACACGTAAGCTGAGGATGGTGCACTCTGTCAAATTACCTTTAAGCCCTAGTTATTTAGCTCAAATCATCAATTATTTATAAGATTTCTAGGGTATTTGCATTCAAGGCCCGAATGGCGGTCTGTTCGAACCAGTAGCAAGAACAATGTGTTCACTCTACACTTATGATTAGCTCGCCCTCTTCAAGGGTCCCGAGCTATACTACATCAACCTTTATTTCCTCACAAATTCACCTTGTTTCTTTAGAGTCGTAAGGTCAGGTTCACTAGGCTTCCATGAATATGATACTTGACTCGATAAGTTACATAGGAGACAAATGTAGCCACGCCAAACACTTGGATGGAAATCTAAATCTTTATCCTTCAAATCATATGCTTTATACCTTAACTGCATACTTTCTTTTTGGAAAAAATAGATTTCTTTACTTTTCTGTCTCTCGGTCATCAATACTCCACCATTGCTGCTGCCGCCATTTGTACACAAATATTAAAAACTAACTTCACCTCTGCTTTCCTGCCCTCTAGTCTGCTTTCTTAAGAACCTGACTTTCACTGTACCCTTCGCCGCATAGCGCAAGAGATGCCATACAAGACAATATAAGAATTCAACACCAGTCCCATCCATGTAATGTTTCTCACCCAATCTCGAATAAACCCTAAACATGCATGAAGAAATATCTTCCCGAATTTAACATAGGCCAAAAAATTCCATACATAACAATATTGTAACTTAACCACCAATCCCGGTCACAGACATTTCATCTCCTGTATTTATAGTGTGCTACCAGTTTGAAAATTTGAATTCTTTGGAGCCCGAGACAAATGCGAGCCCTCCAAAAATTCGCGAAGGCCAAGGCGCAACCCAAGTCAATGAGGGGGGTTGGAAATAGTTTTCAACCAGCAATTGACGCGCCTCGGTTTTATCTCACTAGATTTTTTTTTTTGTCTATTGTTTAGATCCCAAGTTTGCAGACAACAATGACGCCTAAAGGAGTTCAACACAAATGCTTCTACTCTCGTTATCAGAAACAGATAGAAAGTAGGTTAGGTGGAGATTCAAACAATCCAATACTTCAATGCAGCCGAGCACAGAAGAAAAATTATGGAACTGGAACAACTCAAGTACATTGCAAAGAAGTAAAATCTGATCTTGCAGGAGCTGAACCTTCTCAACAATGCTAAGCTGTTGTATTTACGCTGTTAGACACGGGGGTTCATGTTTGCAGCGTTCAGTCCGAGATCGAACACATGCAACATGAGAGTGAATGTCACAGGACATGCAGTACTACATTTTGCGTTAAGATTTGGAAGCATGTATCCATCATTAACACACGCCTCCTGAACATCACGCACGGCAGCTTGTTCGACTATGTTTCGAACTAGAAACCTCTTCATGGCTTTGTCTTTAGGAGTGCAACTGCCACAATTGGAGCAGTGAATGAACTTGAAACATACATGCCCATGCTTGTACCACTCATGGCACGCTTGCAGGATGTTTCACGTTATGGAAAAAACATTATGTTGACAGTCCAGAGAGTGCAGGCCAGGACTATAAGTATGGAATATGGCAGACAGAGGTTAGGTAACATTTATCTAACAAACTAGGACATGTCGTAGTGCTCAAGTAACGTTCAAATAATACAGAGTTTCAAATGGAAAAGCTGGACGTGCAGGAGTGCTCAGGTAATGTTCAATCGAATATAGGCTGAGGAGGCGGTATAGGTCGGGCGTTAACCAAATAGCTCAAGTCATAAAAATTTCGACATTTCACACTCAATCATGCCATTCTCGTAGCAATGCACGCAGTCTGATGCACTCAGCTTCAATGTTTTAGGTTGTTAGGGGCGTTAGGTAGTCGGGGAAGTTACAGGTAATGAAGACCAGGCCAGCGCTATTCAAGGCAGCTCAGACCAGTTGCTCAGGGAATAACAACATGTATTTTTTTTTTAACTAAAGGATAAACCATGAGGAGGAAAACTACATAGGCCACACATCATGGCTCTGATACCATGTTAGAAACACATGGGCAGCCAGAACAATATGAAAGATAAACATGAGAATACATTTTTTATTAACAGGAGATATACATTTATAGTACATGTGGTGATCGTTGGGTTTCACATCCCAAGGTATCTTGGACTCCTTTTGTCCATTCGGCTTCCACACTAACCCATTGAGGATTAGGTGTCGAACAAAAACCATTTCATGGATACTAACAATGATACAACAAATATTCAAGAATTGAGAAACTATGGACTTCTCAAGTACTTTTGGCTTCCTGGGATGAGAGAACAAGTGGAAATATTGGAGTATATTGTGAGAGCATGGGATATTCTGGTACAATGCTTCAACCTTGGAGCACATATGCTCAGCATACAAGTGGAAGGAATTTACTTCTTGACAGGTTTATCCAGGAGAGGAGCTCCTATATCATTATCTAGTTTGAGAAGGGAAAACAAGAATGTCAAACACTACATTATTTCACATTGTAGACTCTGTTCATAGCCAAAAAAATATGGGAAAATTGAGATTAAGGATGTGTTATTATTTCCCCTTCAGACAACCCTCTTTATCATAACTAGATTCACTGGCATTGCTACCCTATATTTGGCTAACATATTCCAAATGAAAAATGCATTAGAATGCATAAAACCAATAGTGTTCAATTGGAGCGAAGGGGTGTTAGAAAGTATGAAGGAAAAAATCACTAAAGTAAAGGATGGAAGGCTGCAAAACATTGGATACAATTCCATATTGATATCATTTGTCTTGGAGAGGATTCCATTACTCTTTCCTCAACATATCTCTCTTGAGCTTCTGGATCCTAGAGTTCCATGGATGAAACAATGGGTAGATCTCATGACTAGACATGCAGGTCCTCCTTCCATGAGTTTCACACTTCTCTTCTTCTAACATATGTGCATGTAGCTCATTATGATTGAAGACTACCCATATGTTGGGATGGACTTGTGTAGAGACCCAGAGTTTGTGCTACCTGAAAGTGGGAAATGGGGAGGCATAGGTAGAACAAAATCATTCTGAATGTTTTTTATTTTTATGTTTTACAATTTTTTTCGATATTTTTATGTATCAAAGACTAACTATTGATTTTACCTGTAGATTTTGGACATGTTTGACTAGTGGATTCATCATATCTTCAGCATTCTAGAGAACTATGACATGCACAGGTTGGAGTACAGGTTGTTGTAGGAGCACGAGAGGAGATGCAAGACTCGATGAGGTTGAGATGCTTGTAGAGTTCGATCGACATGTTGATGGATTGACCCAGAGCATACCAGAAACAAGGGTCAATCAGATCCTATGAGACTACAATGCTACACTATTGGAGTGCCTAACTGTATTATCCAGTTGTTGTACAAATTTTCTTGTGTGGTTGTTTGTTACTATGAACACCATCAAGACTAGTCTACTAGGAGGCCATAGAGCCATATTTTGACTACATGTATTTTTGATATGATAGGTCATGTGGCCATATGTGTCTCAGACACAATTTGTTGTAAAACCAAACTTTTACCTACAATTATATATCTATTGGGATTTCCTATTTTCTCTATTATCTTATTCAATGCATGTGACTTGGATTGAATTTAATTTACATATGTCACAAATTTATGTCTAAAACCTGATTTTCCAATGCATCTATTAATGTGTTTATACTTCTAGGAATGTGTTGATATGGATATAAGAAAAATTTCTTTCTAGAAGATGAACCCTTAAAAACATATGAAGTGTAGTTTGCCTTCTTACTAAATAGACATTAGTCAAATGTAGTTCTACAAGTTATGAGTCAATGCTAACCGTCATATGGCTGATGCCATGAGAAATAGCATCAGACAATAGCTCAATCACTACATTATACTCAGTGATGTTATTGGTAGAGCGACTAATAAAAATCCCTTATAAATTGACTAACTCACTATTCAAAGCATAGATAGCCCACACTGGGGAGGAAAGGTTTTGATTACTATGACTAGCACCATCAACATAACCTACATATGGTTGAATGCATGCCAACATCTACAAGCAAATGTAAAGCAATATTAATAGAGATGGTAAGAAACTTTGAAGGGAACACACTACAAACACACTCAACACATCTATAGAAAGTATAGTATTCGAGCATAGTATTTTTTGAGGTACAACCCATTTCTAGTTTTTGCCAATGGAATTACATCAAAATCAATAATCTCATAGACCCCTTTCACAAAGACATGTTTTACTATGTACATACCTAGCCACATTGGATCAAACCTTCCAAACCCTAACTTTTCATACTCTTGATCATACAACAGGACCATATCACCTATAGAGAAGGCACGAGGCTTAACATTCTTGTCATATTGTGCCTTAATGCACTTGTTGTCAGCATCATTGGTCATCACGACATTACGTCGGGTTTCATCTAAGAATGTCAGATGCAAGAGATGTTTTTATTTTGTGGAAGTGGTAGGGACGAGTTTGAAAACAAGTTTCAGGGATGGATTTTTTCACTCCATAGGAAGGATTTATTCTAGACCATACACCAATTAAAATGGTTTGAATCTAGTAGCATACCAAACAAAGGTTTGATATGCCCAAAAAATTGCATAAAGGATAAGGTGTAAATCCGATTTTTGGATCCCTATCCTGTACTATGACTTGCCCATTTTCTTGTGAGTAGTAGGGAATTGAGATTTCATGATGAAGGCCCAACTTGGTAGTAATCTCATACATCATGTGATTATGAAAACGATTCCCACGGTCTATAACTATAACCCGTGATCACGGGGACTTCACTGGGGGATAAATACCATACCACGTGGGTTCATATTGGGGGATATATATTGAGGAAAAAGTGGAATAATATATTGGGAAAACGTTAAGGGGTAAATGGTTTTATATTGGAAGGCATAAAAAATGGAGCTCAAAGTTAATGAAAAAAGTATAAAGGCATGCAAAAAATGTTAATAAAAAATGGATACCTACAATATCTAGTGAAAGTATGGTTTTTTTTAATTAGGAAGGTGTATTGGGTTCGTATTGGTAGGGAGTTAAATAATGTGATTTTTAGAGGTATTTTCCAATATGTAGTCAAAGAAGGGGTATTTCTTTGTATGATCAACTCACATGATATGTTAGAGGTTCTTTGAGTGAGTCCCCCATGCCTATGGTACAACAAACCTCACAATCACATGATTGAATAGGAAAAAAGTGATTGTTTTTCTAGTGTTATTATATGTAGGCATCGCCTTGGCCCACTTGGTAAAATAATCTACCACCACAATGATTTAGAGATTTCCCCCAACTGAGTGAGGGTTACATGTTGTAAAGTCAATAATCAATTTGAAAAGGGCCCAATGACAATAAAAGGATGTAAAGGATCAGGAGGAGCATGGGTTTTACAATCATAGATCTCGTAAGCATGGTACTTTTGGAACATGAGAATGCAATCACAAAACATGGTAGGCTAAAAGTAGTTAGCGTGAAAACTTTTATGAGTGGTGTCATAACCGGACATATGTACACCACAGGCTCTAATATGGCATTCATTTAGAGATTTCTAGGCCTCCTCATGAGTGAGGAAACATCTAAAAATGGTATCAATATCATGATGATAAAGGGTTTCACTAATTATAATGTAATTCTTAGTCTGATATCGAATATGTCTCTAGTCAAAGAAAGAGGTATCTCACCGAAAATTTTGGGTCTAGAAATATATGATGATATCTCCACACCATGGATTAGATGAATCAATAAAAAAAATATTCCTCGGGCATATAATCATCTAAGATAAAATCGGTTACAAAAGAGGGAAGATTATAGATCAGTTCGACAAATACTAAGGATTTATTGGATTTGGACTTGATTAGCTCCAAATCAAACTCCTGGAGAATAAAACTCCATTTGGAGTACTTACCCCCTAGTACCTGTCGTGACAAGAGGTATGTCATGGGGTTCCAATCAGAAACAACCATGGTCATGTAAAGTAGAATGTAGTGGAAAAACCTTTGGATAACTTGAACAACTATCAAAGCTAACTTCTCAATGTAAGTATATTTGATTTTTGTGTCATTTAAGTTCCAATTCAAATAATAAATGGGATCTTTATCCCCTACATCATCCTCTTGGACCAATACCATGGCAATGGTAGTAACTGTAACAATGAGGTATAGGAAGTAATTATGTTGATAATACGGAGGATACAACAATGATTCCTGAACCAAAACATATTTCAAAGAATAAAATGCCTTTTGGGCAGTTTCCTCCCAATAGAAGTGAAACCCTTTTTTCAATAATCATGTAAATCCTTTGGTTAATTTGGCATAATTGGGAACATATCTCCTTAGAAAGTTAGCCTTCCCTTGGAGTTTTTGTTTCTGAACAAAAGACTAAGGAGCGGGTAAATTAAGGATTGCCTGGACTTTACATGGATTAATACAAATTCTTGCTTCAATACAACAAAGATGAGAAGTCAACCGGGTTGCAAAAAAAGCACACACTTGTACGATTTGAGATTGATGTTATAATGTAGACAACGTAAAAATATAGCCTTGAGATGCATCAGATGCTCCTCATGATTTTCTAAGTGGCTAGGTAGATCATCCAAATAACTTTGTATGATGTGTTTAATGTTGTTGAAGGCATAATTAATTGCCCTCTGAAAATTTGCTCCAGCATTTTTCAAACCAAAAAGGAGCTTTCAATATACAAATGTGCCCCATGGAAAGATAAATATGGCTTTATGTTGGCCTTATGAGATAATGTTGATTTAGTTGTAGTGAGAAAAGCCATCCATAAATGAAAAATACTTCACTTCTATCACAATCATCAACAATCTGGTTGATAAACAAGGTATGATAGTTTTCACTAGGAAAACCACGGTTAATGTCCTTTTAATCGACACACACACATATCATACCTTGTTTCTTCATGACATGTGTTATCACTCAGGTTGTCCCTAGGCTCCTGTAGGGATACGGCCGAGGTAACCACAAACCAATCTTTGGATTGCAGGTTCTAGCCCACCTGCAATCAGAGAGGGCTCTTTCTTAATGATTCAAATTTGTTGATGATTCTACGCTAGCTTTTGGCTCTGGGGTTTTTGTTTGTGCTTGGATGGAAGGATAATGCTTTTAGGCAGAGAGGCAAATTTATGAAGTGATAATTTTCAAACCATTGGGCATGGAGTCATGGGTCAGGATTATTAGTGCGTCTTTCTGGTCACAAGAGAAATAATGAAGCAGGATAGCTGCTCATAATGCAATCTTCAGAATAAAAGGGTGAATGATATGTAAGAAATAAGAGGCACTTAAGAATCTCTCATTTATCTTAATAGAGGGAAATATGACCTCTATCTAGGGGCAGTGAAGAATCCCTGGATAACTGTCTTGGGTTAAGGAAAACATGAGCCATGTGGAATTCATATTTATGCTTAAACAGAAGAAAACATCAAGAAACAACAGAAATTGAGCATAGAATGTATTTAAACAAATTATAAGCTAATCTTTCTTTCTGCTGTTTAAGAGCGTAATTCATGAATGGAAACAGAGGTAAGAAACACTTATTGAGTTATGAAATAGCACAGGAATTCCATAATCACTCTTCAACTAGTAAACACAGTGAACAATCCGTTCTCCAAGGCTTATAAGCAGTCTTTGATTATAAAAACTTATCAGATATTACAGTGCGAGTCTCTCCTGGAGCAAAATCAGCTAGAGATAGCTTGTTGACTAATCAATCAACCAACCAACCAACCCGTAATACAGTGTTCAGGGCTGTCTTTATAGTGCAAATATCTCATTCTTAATTATTACAATTCACCTAAAAAATTTCTGCAAAAGAGCTTTCTAAACCTAAACTTGTGCCAAAATTAAGTGCAAGTAAATATCTATTGAAATTGTGTCAGAGGTAGCTGGATCAAGAGGAGTGCAATATGGCCCTTGGAGCCTCGATGCAGTACTGCTAGAATAACTGTGCTTTGGGATCTGTAGTTCTGTTCTGGTGCGAGTTAAATGTGCAATAACCATGATTTGAGAGTTTTGAGTGGCCTCGCTTTCTTTTTTGACTTTACTGGAAGGTATTTAATTTTCTCCTGCTTTGGGCCGCTGTTAAGATCTTCACTGATACTCTTTGCCGCTACATTGATGGTCTCCTCCACTTTCTGATACTCTTTGACATGATTTTTCCCTGTTGATGTGATCTGATACTCTTTAATCTCTGTCTCTCGTCTCTTCCTGTCTTCAAATTGGTTTAATTTGGAAAAATTGGGCAATTTCGGGCCTTTTCGGTGCAAAACGGGTCAAGGAATCAAAAGATTCCCTAAATATTCCCCAAAACAACCTATTTCCCATAGCGATGCGCGATTAGCACTTCGCGCTAATCGCGCATCGAAAACTGCCTCCGTTTCTCATTCCAGAGCTCCGAAGCATGATTTTTCCTCTTGCGCGAATTTTCAGTTTTCTGGCTACTGACGTCAGCATGACATCAGTAGTACGGCGGATGACGTCAGCATGCTAACGTCAGTAGTGGGTCCTTTGGTATGGATGTGATGTCAGCATGCTGACGTCATCAAGGTGACGCGGCAGTATGGCGGGGTGACGTGGTAGTCTGACCTGGACCAGGCGCAGGCAAGGCGAGGTGACGTGGAGGCGACCTGGCAGGATGAGGCGGCGCTCTTATTATGTGAGGGGAGGACGGTTTTCCCTGTGCGTCGGACCGCCTTTGGTACGGAGGTGGTTTCTGTCAGGGGCGGCTCGATGCAATGGGAGGCCACCACCTGTCCCGGTGTACGACGGGAAAACCGTCGGACATCGAGCGGTAACATACCACCGTAATCAGGCTACCGATGCGATCAGGGACCGTCGGATCTAGGGGCGGTGATCTGACGGTGGATGGGAAAGGGAGATGCGCAGGGTTTAGCAAAGGTGCATGCGCGTTAAAATTTAATTTTCCGCGGCGCTATGCGTTTTAACTTTAGAAAACAGGTTAAACTGGTGTTGGCACATTGAAAACTTTATTAAATAAACATTAATAGTTTCCAAAGGAGAGTGTGCGGGGGGGGGGTTTATTAGCATTGGAAGGGTTTTCTTAGTGTTAGTAAGGGGTCCATACACTTGGGAGTGGAAATTTTTGCAAAGGGAGGGTTCTTAATAAAGTCCAGGTGACTTAGTAATTCTGAGTGAAGTAATTATGGTTATATTTCAACCAGGGGGAGGGGATATTTACATAAGGGGATTATCTACATAGTTTTAGTGTGGGGACAGGGAAAATATAAGGAGTTAAATAATAATGTCAATAGTTAATATGGAGATGACAAGAAAGCGCTAAGTTTCAGAAATCTTAGGCTTGAAAAGGGGAGATAGAACCTTATAGAGAGAGTATGGATTTTCTTTGAGCGAAGCAGATCTTCACCCAAGCTAATGACATGAAAATGATGAAACTAAGAGGTATCAAGTAGATCTTGACCTCTTTTGGGGAAATTAGTTAATGATTTGGGGGAGATGGAGAAAGGGAGTTAGTTATGCCTGTTTTGAGTTTTTTCACATAGAACTGCCTGGTGATTGTGTCCTGAGTAGAGATGACACCCTGAAAACATGGAACTGATCAGCAATCAAGATTCTGCAACCTCAAAACTACCTACCCAGCCTACTTACCTAACATTTTTTCTTCTTTTGGTTTGGGTGCACTTAGACTTGCAGACCCATCATTTCAATTTTTTCTTTTTTATACTTTCCTATCTACCAACTACCTTATTTCTTCCAAGGGCCCAGATTAAGCAGTTGGGCTCCTTTGATTCTCTACCTATCTAAGAATCTGCCAAAATTAAGCTGTTTGGACAGATTTTCATCCTCTATATTCTAAAACAAGAAATTGAAACCTAGGGAGACCAAGATTAAGCAGTTTGGACCTCCCTTTAGCTGAAAATTGTACAAAACTTGGAATAACTTCTCAAAATTTGGAAAAGCAGCTTAGATGAACTCTGAGTAGCCTTCTCTTCTTGGTGACTCTTTAGCAAATATGGAGCATTGAAACATGCAAAGTATGACATATTTGGTCTGTAAAATGTCAATCATGAAATATGAGTAACCTGCTGCAGCAGGAGGCTAACACGGTGATCTAGCCAAGTGACTATATGAGGGTAGCACAGTCTTAGCGCTCTAGACAACTGAAAGGAGGCGCGGGACTATAAACTACACTGCAAGGGTTGGGGCACTGCGTGATTGGAGGATTGTGTGGAGCGAGGAAGTGTCATAGGGTTTGTGACAGTGCGAAGAGAGCTACGCTACCCTAGGATAAATCGCACAGGTCAGCTGGAAAGTGACCGTTAAAGTCACTGTTCATGATTTGATGGTAGAAATGCAGCCAAATGGAGCGGGAAGCCAACATTTAAGATGAAATTTATGGGTAATATCCTTGGAAATATGCCGCCAGTCCGGCATTAATGAACCAAATTTGGGGGGAACGATCGGATTTGAATTCAAAATTCTCTATAGATTATAGGTGGAGGCTCAACGAAAAACACTTGGCATTTTGAGAATTGAGTTGTTGAGCTCTCAAGCGCATATGAACCGTGAATTCTTTGAAGCTATGATAGCGAGTTCGGCGTTTGATAAATTACCAAAGGAGACACAAGAACGGTTGAATAACATCAGGTCGACAGTCGCAGAAGCTATGGACACTGAAGTAGTGATAGCCAATGGGGCAGTGCTGGAAGGTTTTAGGGAGGTAGAGGAAGCTACTCCAGAGGTTGCCAAGGTATTAACTGAAGTTCCTAAATCACCAAGGACACCTAGACTGAAGCCAACCCCAACCAAGGAGATTGCGAAGGATAAAAAGGGCAAGCAGGCTGCGATACTGGTGCGTGGGTCGTCAAGAAGAAACCCACTGAAGGACAACTCCACTGCATAGGAAAAGGGCAAAGCCATTAACTTGGAGTCAAAGGAGGAAGAAATTGAGCATCCCGATGGATGGTGAGGACTTGGGGGTAGAAGTGGAGGAAGTTGAAGTCCAGGGTGCTAATCCTATCACTAAATTGCCCGAGTACGTCCCTCTACCCAAGGTCAAGACCAAGGTGCCAAAGAAAATTGATGAAAGCAAGGTCCCCTTGCAAACCCCTCTACTGCCGGACGAGATTGTCTTTGAAGGAATGCACTTAGGGTGGGTTCCTCTGTTAAAACTAGAAGATTGGGACTTAGCTGACCATGAGAAGTTCTCGCACTTAGCGACTAAGCAGCTAATGTGCCGTATTATTGACACAACCACCGGGATGACTAAATTGGAATTGCGGAGGTGGCTTAGAGGAGTAGACCGGACAGGTTTGCTCAACTTGCTATGGGAGCCGCACTACAATCGCACCCCGATTAAAGTATTGGTCATGAAGCAACGTCTATGCTTGGTGCACGATGGGTGTCTGTGGCTGGAGGAGCCAATACCCATCATCAACAGATTGATCCATAGGATCATGCAGCTGCCCTACACAGGGGAAAATCCGGCCATGATGTTTGGCAGAAATGGTGGCGAGCTAGCCCTCGAGGAGGCCATGAAGGAGAAATTCAAGCTCGTAAAGAAGTCGTGAGGTTATGCCATCTCAAGTATCAGTGACCCTGCAGTAAAGGTGGCCACGCAGATTTTGGCAGGAAAGGTTATGAGGAAGTGTCACACAGATGAAGTGTTGACACCAGTCATTTCTCTTGCAGTCCAATGTGCCAAAGGAGTCCAATTCAATAGGGTGCACTAGCTCTGTGTTGAGTTCCTTGTGAACTATCGCGAGGCACAGGAGCTCAACAAGACCTTCCACTATGCGTCGCTCTTGCTGTCTATTGTGCTGGTAGCCTGGGAACTTCCGGAAGACAGTCAATTCCCCTCGGTCGCGCCAGACTTGCCAGGATTAGTGAAGTACGCTTCGCTGTGGGTGACCAAGGATGCTCAATGCATCAAAGATAACAAGATCTTCTGGATCTTGATGGAGATGAACATTTGCATGGCTATCAATTGTAAACTGCGATTGTCACCTACTGTGTTTGACAAACTATAGGGGTATGCAGAGTTCAAGATAAAATTTCACCATGTGTCGATAAGGGTAGGGAAGGACCCTGTGCAGAAATGGTATGACTTGCCTTTCTTGGCAACGAACAATGCAATTGATGCAGTACTTGATCGCTAGCCGGAAGAGTGGCGCACTATCTCAAATTTGGTGGTGGGGGTAAGCAAGTCTGCCACGCAGTGCAAAAAGGAGGAGGCCAATCTCAAGATGGCGCAGGTAGTTGAGAAGAGGAAGACGGAGGCCGATGACAAGGCCCAGGCGGAGCGCGATACAACCCAACAGATGGAAAAGAAGACAGGTGAAATAGAGTGCGGCTCTGACAAAGGTGTGAGGTCACCTTCGCTCGAAATAGAGGAAGAAATGGACGAGCAAACAGAGCAGCATGACGTGGACCCACAAGCGATGTCGGCCCACATCAAGTGTCCAAGGGAACAAGAGAAAGGAGGGTCGAGGAAGAAATCCATGGCCATTAAGATGTCGTTGGACCCAATCACCCTCACAGAGGGCAATTTGCATGACATTGGAGACACGGTGTGGGATGTCACCGCGGAGGCTCTACAATAGTTCGAATAACAACAAAAACTACTATTGGGATCCATCGAGACAGGTTTGCAGGAGCTGCAGACCCGCGCGTCACAGGCTGGCATGGTGTCCACCAACCTCACTATCGACGCTTTAGAAGTTACTGAGATGCTGCGTGTGAAGGTCTCCAACGCGATAGTGCTGCCGGATGGAGCACTGACCACAGAGAATGAAGTTGACAGGCCCACTGTCAGCGGCCTCAAGGGAGTGGGGTTGAACTTGAAAACGCTCCTTGGTGAGGCACTCCACCTACTGCGGAAAGGAGTGATCGCGGAGTTGAGGGCTCGCAAACGTTTTACTTTACAGGTGATCATTGAGAAAATGATTAATAATGAATAGATGGCCCTACAACAAGACTTGTCCATTGCTGCCATGACCAAGGTAACCGACCAAAAAAAGCCCATAGTTCAGGTCGTGGAGGAGGCATGTTGAATTGTTCTGGAGTTGGCCATTCCGGAGGAAGAACCGGTCGAGGTGCATGTCCGCAAGCTTGCTATAAGGGTGTGCGATGCTCGATCAGAGTTAACTAGGGTTCAACTGGAGCTGAACCTACAAATTACAAAATTACGACTGAAGGCCTAGCCTTCAACTCCACTAGAAGTAAAGGAGCAACGAGCAACCACCGTCATAGAGGCAATAACGGTGGTAGAAAATGCAGTCGTAGACTACACACAACTTTTTGAACAGTTGTTCGAGGTCTTGATGAGCCTCCATGAGGACCCTAATGTACAGTGGCTGGAGATAGAGGTGTATGAACTACAACAACGCTATGATGAAGTAAAAGGTACAACGCGAATTGTCGCTCTCACGCAGAGACTGGCGAAGCTATAAGAGGCCAAACAGTTGAAAGAATAGGTAGATGCAACACAACACAAGGAGGCAGTGCTGAAGGCGCACTTGCAGCCCTGGTTGGATGAGGCTTATTCAGTTATGGCCTCTATTGAAGGCAAGCTTTCAAATTTGAAAGCAACTCAGCAGAAGCTTCAGGTCGACAGTTTAGGACCAGTGACCGAGAAGATGGTTGAAGAAGCGAAGCAGGCGACCGCATAGTGCATTGCCGAGGTTTCCATCATACAGGTTGAGCTGGGAGGTGTTCACGTCAAGATCTCCGCACCCACAGAGTGACTCGAGGGTGAGTCACCATGTTTGCGTTGGGGGCTTGTTGGGAATGGGTTCCCCTAGGACAGTTTTGGGGCTAAAAGCCCATGTTTTGGGACAAATTTTGTAATAAAGTTTTAAAGTCTCTGCATTTTGTGGTCGCAAAGTGTGAAGGTGTCATGAGTCATAAAGGGTTGTCCGCCTTTATTTTGTAAACTGTAAATTCGGCTGTAAAGATCCACTCATGGTCTGCGAACCATGGGATTGTATAAAAGGAGATAAGTAAGTAAGATTTAAGTAGTTTTTAAGTAATATAGTGAATTTGAATGAAGTGAAGAATTTTGGTAGAGAAGTCTAAGTGTTTTGGGTCTTAGCGTAGGTAGAGGCTCTGCAGCTGAGTGCGCAGAGAGCTAGGGTAGAAGTCCGCAGTTGAGTGCATGGACCCCTGCAACTGTGTGCACAGGGTGGATAGAGTTTGTATTGCACTAAAGAAATCAATAAAGATAAGTATTCTGCAAATTCTGTGTATTTATTTCCTGTTAATGCACCTGGTTATATTGTGTTATGGGTTTAATTTACAATGTTTATGAGATGTGAGAATATATGTGATTATATTGGTTAATTGAACGCAAGTAAGAATATCAATTTACACGGCGCTAACTGTGATTGTTTTGTAAGATAAGTAAAACACTTAAGATAACTTGGGAACTTGTATAATACGTTTTCATAACAGCGTGAAAGTACCTGGACCATGGGTTAAGGCTGCACGAAGGTCAATCGTGCACCTTCACGGAGGTACTGAAGGGCGGAATAAAGGGCTAGACTGACAGAGCCCTAAATCTTAGTGACCTGCACGAAAGTGGGAATAGAGGGTGTAAGCTGACATCACGACATCTCAGGGTGCATAAACTTGGTTCCAACATCCCCCCATACCGCTTCAGGTGAGACTTCCTTCCGCGCTCCACAGGCTGATGCCGAAAGGGCCAGTAGTGTAGGGATTTGTTTGGCTAACTAACGCTGAACCTGGGTCAGGACCAACCAAGCCAACATAGATTCATTTGTATTGACTTGTTAATGCATGTGCCTGTATGGATCTTTGAGATTATATATTTAAAATTTCGCTCCATGAATGATCACACCTAACCTTCTTTCATCCATTATGTCTACCTATAACTCAGTTAAGTGTTGAATTCTTGATGCTTCAAGCTCTATGTGATGAGTTTAGAATTCTTGATGCTTAAGGCTCTATATGATGAGTTATTCTATCTCCTTATCTTCTCTCATTGCTCTACCAAAGCTTATTAAACTGTAAGTCCTTGAATTACTCAACCTCCACTATTTTATACATATATTTTTGTGAGTTTTATACGTGAAGAAGTACCAAAAATGCATGACTTATGCCTTTAGATGAATGGACCAACCCTTTTTATTTAATATATATATGAAGACATATGTACAAAAATATATGTGATGTCTCCATCTTCCTGAGAATCATATGAGACACACAAAATCTAGATGTTCCAAGCACTGGTCTTGTAAACAATTCGAGGTTGTCTCTAGGTGCGACAACATCTTTTGGCACCATTTTCGGGAAACTTATTGAAGGATTTTCCCCTGGGATACGCCAAATTAAGTACTCTTTGTATAGGTGAGAAAAGACGTTCTAATTGCATCCTCATCACCTTGGCGACTCCACAAATCTCATTATCATTTATCATCTTGGCTTTTAGAAAGCCTCACACTCACTAAGATACCTCTCAGCAGAAAACCCCATCTATATTTGATCCAAAGAAATTAATTTTCAGGAGAGTCTGGTAGGAGAAAACTCCTACTACTTATGCTAATGTCTCATCATTCTTTGAAGCTTCCTCATCCAGCTCCCAAGTCACTGTCATTCACTATTCAAAGTTTACTCCTAAGATCCTTACATACCCTGCTCTCAGTCTAGCCACTCCAACCACTGTGGTTTTGCCCCAAGTTTCTTCGGCAAATCTCAATCCCTCTCCGTTAATTCAAATGGATGTGTAGAAATTCTGCAAATTCTCTACAAATATCGCTCTAAGAGCATGTAGAAAATTTGAGTGTAGGTTAACCCGATAATGCAATATAACCAAAGAAAAATACTATAACCTACTTCTACTATCAAAGTTTGCTTTGCGAAAGATTAAATATTCAGCAAGAGCGAGCTGAACTCATATAACCAGAAGAAGAATTAATGCACGATACACATGAAAATACTTTGGGGAAAGCCTCAGCTAAAAACGCCACTATCTATATTATCATACAAGGTGGAAATACATCAGAATAATACAAAGCCTTAGCTCTCAGTACAATCCTCACAGATGCTCACAGGCAATCCTAGCTTCTCACAAGCCTTCTCCTCTGCCCTCCAAGATCCTATTTCCTTGCGATGTTCCTAGTGGATGATTCTCACCTCACCAAGTGGAACATTGCTCTAACACACTGTCAGAACTGCACAATCCTCAAGGTATTAATTCCTTCTGCATGTATGAGTTTTCTTTATAGGAAAACACATGCAACTGATAGTACATTGTCCATGACATTTAGCTCAACTAGGTCTTTCTTAGAATAGACATACATGAGTTTCTGATGAGGGAATCTTCAGTTATCTAGAGTACAGTGGTTGAGTGCATGCATGCATCAACTGACTGATAACTCACAACTAGTTCCTCAAACTCTTTGGAACTAATTTAACTGGACTTAACTCAGTAAACTGAGCTAACTAATTACAAGTCTATAACTCAACCTTATCTCCTTAATTGAGGGATAATATCTTTAATTTAAGGGATAACTATTGCATGACTTCAGAAAGACTTCTAACTTGAATTTCTCCAACCAATTAAGTTAAAATAACTTAATTAATTATTTCCAAGTAGCTGGTGAGACTAAATTCGATTTAATTCATAATTTAGTTCAAGGACAATTTAAATTTGGAATATTCTTTTTGCCACATTTCAACACTCCCTCTCAACAAGAAAGGGATTATTTGCCACCCCGATCCTGTCTCTATGGAACTCGAATTTACACTTTGACAATTCCTTTGTCAAAATGTCAACATCTTGCTCCTCTGTTGAAATATACTGCAGCAATAAGATCCTCCTCGCTACACAGTCTCTAAGATGATGATACCAGATGTCAATGTGCTTGGAACTATCATGAAATACTAGATTCTCAGAGAGTTTGATACAACTATGATTATCACAATAGATCATAGTTGGATCCATCCTCTGATTAAAAAAACCAACTAGGATTTTACACATCCAGATGGCCTCACATGCTGCCTGACTTGTAGTCATGTATTCAGCCTCTGCCGAGATAAGTGCATCCGACCTCTGTTTCCTGCTGTACCAAGAAACCGCCGCTGACCCAAGGTTGAAAATACCTCCTGATGTGCTATTCCGATCTGATGGACTCCCTGCCCAATATGCATCAGTGAAGCCCTACAGATTCTCTCCCCTTGTCTGTCTGTACCATAATCCATACTAAGATGTGCCTCTGAGGTATCTCAATACATTCTTTTTCGCCTTCCAAAACATCTTGGTAGATTGAACCATCGCTTGACTCAGCTGGTTCACTGCATAGCACAAATATGGTCGTGTGTTCACTAAGTACATAAGTGAACCCACAAGCTTCCTGTACACAGTAGCCTCCACTACTTCTCCTGAAGTAGCATCCTCCTTCCTCCAGTTACCAGCTAGAGGAGTTTGCATGGGCTTGCAGTTCTCCATGTGGAATCTCCTGAGTATCTCGTTGGTATACTTGCCCTGAGACACAAACAACTCCCCATCCTTCTGCCACACTTCCATGCCAAGGAAGTAATGCATGAGACCCATGTCTTTCATGTCAAATTCTCTTGCAAGGTCCTCCTTGCAAGACATGATGAACTGATCATCACCAGTCAATATGAGATTATCAACATAAAGAACGATGATCAACAACTTACCTTCCACCACGATGTGGTACAGGTTCGCATTTGCTTCACTCTTTGTGAAGCCCAACCCAGTGAAGTAGTTGTCTATTCTGGCATACCAAGCATGAGGTGCTTGCTTCAGCTTGTACAAAGTCTCTTGAGTTGGCACACATGTGACTCACGATCGAAGGTCTCAAAACCTTCTGGCTGATCTATGTACACCTCTTCCTCAATCTTGCCATTGAGGAATGTAGTCTTCACATCCATCTGATGGATCTTCCAACCCATCTTTGCTGATAGTTCCAACATAGATCTGATAGATGAGTACCTTGTGATAGGAGAAAAAGTCTCATCATAGTCAATCCCCTCGACCTGTGAAAACCCACGAGCAACAAATATTGCCTTATGCTTCTCCACACTACCATCAACAACTTGCTTTAACTTGTAAATCCAATGAGAACTCACAACTGACTTGTTCTTCAGTCTCGGAACCATGTCCCAAACACTGTTACGAACTATGGAGTCATACTCCTCCACCATATCATCAACCCAAATCGGGTGTTGCACTAATTCCTCAAAGGAAGATGGCTCGATCTCAACACATTTCCTAGAAAGGGCCATGTATCCAGTGTACCTCTCAGGTGACCTCCTCTGTCTGCGCTGAGAAGATGGTGCTCCCACATTCTCTCTCACATCCTTCAACAATTTGTCAGCTTCTCTTGTCCGCTTCTGTCCATCTCTGGAAGACTCTGCTTGAGTGGATGACTCCACTCCTGGAACCTTTGCATGTGGCTGCTCTGTATCATTCTGAGGCTCCTCCTCCTTAGGAACCAACAGTTCCTCCACAGCCTGTAGTTGGAGCTCCCTCTCAAGGGAAACTTGCATGGCCTTCTTCTCATCAAACTTGAGAGCTCTGTGAACCACTGTCCTCTGACTGGTAGGCAAGTACACTCGATAGTTGTGAGGTGTATCAGTGTACCCCACAAGTATCCACAACTTTGCTGTAGGCTCAAGCTTCTTCTGTGCATCCTTTGTCACATGGCAATATATCGATCAGCCAAAGATCCTAAAGTGAACCACATCTGGTCTCCTACTGGAGAAAGCTTCCTCTGGTGTATTCATCCCAAGTATGGGATGCGAGATTCTATTATGCAAATAGACCGCTGTGTTGCATGCCTCAGTCCACAAGTGAAGTGGTAGGCCTTGGTCATGCATCATCGCCCGTGCTGCCCCTACAATAGTTTTGTTCTTCCTCTTGGCCACCCCATTCTGCTATGGGTTATGAGGTGTTGTTAACTCTTGTTTAATTCCTTCTGCTGCACAGAAGTCCTTAAACTCTTGAGAGACATATTCTCCACTGTTGTTGCTTCTCAAGGCCTTGATCTTCTTCCTTGACTCTTTCTCGACCAAATATTTTAACTCACAAAACTTTGAGAAGGTTTGGTCCTTCTTCTGCATGAAATAAATCCACCATTTACGAGAATAATCATCAATGAAAATCACATAATACCTTTGCTTCACCGTGGATGCCATCGAGAATGGTCCACACACATCAGTATGAACTCACTCCAAGATAGCCTTCGCGCGACTGTCTCAATCATGAAAGGAAGACTTGGTGTACTTTCCTAAGGTACAACCTCTGCATGTGTCAACTTTCTCAAGTTTACCTTTGGGAAGTCTTGTAGATATCTGCTACATTATCTTCAAATCCCCATGATGCAAATGGCCCAACCGCCTATGCCACAACTCGCCAATGTCTTGGCTTTGCACAAATTCTGCTTTCGTACTCAATGCTACATAATCATCTACCTCTAGTCTATAGAGATTCTTCACCCGAATCCCTATCCTCTTGGTTTGACCCGTGGCTATGTGTCTTAGGAACACCTTTCCTTTACTGAAGACAACATCGTAGCATTTGTCCTCCAACATCGCGACCAATACCAAGTTCTTCTTCAGTCTAGGCACACATTTCACATCTGTCAAGGTGATAGGAGCTCCATGCTCCCTTCGAAAAGTAACCGTGCCCACTCCTGAAACACTATACTTTCTGTCATCACCCATCTCTATCCGCATCTTGAGGTCTTTCTCCTCCAAGGCACTGAATAAACTTTTATCACCGGTCATGTGGAATGAGGCTCCATTGTCAAGATACCAAACACAACCCATCATCGATGACACCATGCATGCGATGACGGTAAAGTCCATTTCGAACTGAGAGGCTAATGCCTCACCTTCTGATCCTTTCGAAAATCACTTCTTGGACTTCTTCAATGGGAAATTAGTCGCATAATGTCCCATCTCAATTGAAGTATGATATAAATTTGATTTGCACCTACAACCCCAAACTTCAAGCTTCAAATTCTCTTCTCCGTATATTGTTCATAGCTCCGATAAACTTATCTTTGATACCATGTATGAAATTTTGCAAATTCTCTACAAATATCACTCTAAGACCATGTAGAAAATCTGACTATAGGTTAACCTGATAATGAAATATAACCAAAGAAAAATACTATAACCTACTTCTACTATCAAACTTTGCTTTGCGGAAGCTTAAAGATTGAGCAAGATTGAGCTAAACACATATAACCAAAAGAAGAATCAATGCACAATACACATGAAAATACTTTGGGGAAAGCCTTAGCTAAAAACCCCATTATCTGTATTATCATACAAGGTGGAAATACATCAGAATTATACAAAGCCCTAGCTCTCACAGCTAGCCAGCTCTCAGTACAATCCTCACAAATGCTCACAGGCAATCCTAGCTTCTCACAAACCTTCTCCTCTGCCCTCCAAACTCCTATTTCCTTGCACTGTTCCTAGTGGATGATTCTCACCTCACCAAGTGGAACACTACTCTAACACACTGTCAGAACTGCGCAATCCTCAAGGTATTAATTCCTTGTGCATGCAAGAGTTTTCATTATAGGAAAACACATGCAACTAATAGTACATTGTCCTTGACATTTAGCTCAACTGGGTCTTTCTCAAAATAGACATGCATGAGTTTCTGATGAGGGAATCTTCAGTTATCTGGAGTACACTGGTTGAGTGCATGCATGCATCAACTAACTAATAACTCATAATTAGTTCCTCAAACAGTTTGGAATTAATTTAACTGGACTTAACTCAATAAACTGAGCTAACTAATTACAACTCAAATATAACTCAATCTTATCTCCTTAATTAAGGGATAATCTCCTTAATTTAAGAGATAACTATTGCATGAATTCAGAAAGACTTCTAGCTTGAATTTCTCCAACTAATTAAGTCAAAATAAATTAATTAATTATTTCCAAGCAGCTGGTGAGACTAAATTCAATTTTAATTCACAATTTAATTCAAGGACAAATTAAAATTGGAATATTCTTGTTGTCACATTTCAACAGGATGTTATAGTTTTTTTTACTAAATAAATATGCCCCTCTTGATTTACCTCAACCCCTAAGTGTTATGCCTCAGGACTACCTAAAGATTTTGCCTAGATTCAGTGGGGAGGATGAAAACACTGCACATAGACACATTGAAGCCTTCTATGCTTTTGCTGAGAATTTAAATGTAGAACAACTGGATGTGGTCCTGAGACTCTTTGTATAATCCCTTGATGGAGAAGCTAGAAAATGGTTTAAATCCCTACCTAATGCCTCCATCACTACTTGGGAGGAACTTGAAAAATATTTCACACAAAAGTGGGGAGAAAAGAGAAATCATGAGTATGCCCTCACAGAGTTCAATGCTATAACGAAGAATCCAGAAGAGGATATTTCAGAATTCATAAAAAGGTTCAATAAGTAGTATAATAACCTACCTGGTGAGATAAAGCCTCCTCAAGTTGTTGCTCGCATAGTATTTATGGAAGCCTTTGAATCTGACTTTGGTTTTACCCTAAGGTAAATGAAGTATCGCACTTAGGATCAACTCTAAGTTGATGCTCTTGAGGTAGAAGCAAATTTCACCTCAGTAGGGAAGTCAAGAGGTAAGGATGAACCTACTGAGAAGAAAAGGGGGAAAGAAGATACATTCTCCTCTGGTCAAGCTAAAGAATCACCAAATCTAAAGTGGGAAGAAATGGATAAACTCATCAAGAGTTTATTGCATAAGGTGGTGAAGCTTGAGATGGAGAACAAGAATCTCCCGAAACAGAATACTCAAGGTAACAACCGAGATTATAACCCACAATACAGAAGTCCACCATTGCAGATACTTCCAAGGTAAAGAAAATACCATCTCGATCATATCTCTCATCCTTTATATTTAGAAGATGATCCCGACGAACAATCATCAGAAACACATGAGATGCAAGGAAAATTGTATTCCTCTTTCTCTGAAGAACAACATGAAAATATGGCTCACTAGAAAAAGTCATGATAGAGAAGCAACAAAAAATGAGGAGGACATAGGTGATTATTGTAAACAGTTTACGGATTTCAAGCAAGCACAACTACACCGAAGGTATGATCGAAGATCTTCAAGAAAGAGATCGAGGGAAATAGAATAACAAGAGGGAATTGCTCCCCAAGATATTCCCCCAATGTTAGATAAAGGGAAGGGTAAGCTGAATCCTGACTCATCCAAGGTAAAAGTATCCTCAAATAAGGAATGCAATAGATTTAAGGTACACATTGAAGAGAAGGCACCTGTTTTGATAAAAACTACCAGTGATAAGGAAAGAGAAGTAGAGCTAGGAGGTGTAGAAAAAGGCCAACCTGCATTCAATCTTCAGAAGGAACTCGAAAAGGTAAAGATTATTGTTCCTCTAATTAAACTTCTAAAGCAGCCCATTTATAAATACCAAGTCTCTCAGTTCATTCTTTCATCCACCTCAGTTCCGACCCATGACTGTTTAAACCTTCAAGAAGAAATACCAATGGTTGTTTTTGGGCCTCATGTTGAAGAACTTGATCCTTCCACTGCACCCTTCTATGTGACCCTAGTAATTAATGACCTCTTATTGCATAAGTACATGTTGGACTCTGGAGCCTCGCATAATCTCATGGCCTTAGCCGTGATCAAACAAATTGTCTTGCAGATCACCATGCCCTACAAGGACCTATACTCCTTTGAATCTAAGAGGGTAAAATGCTTGGGAATGATAAAATATCTGGTAGTAAACTTGGCTAATATCCCTGTGAAGAGCATAGTGATGGATATCATAGTGGCATATATTCCCCGTCAATTCAACATGTTCTTATCTAGGTATTAGGGTTCCAAGGTGGGGGGCTCTATCAAATTAGATCTAACTTATGCCACTATTCCCACTTTTGGAGGCGAAGAAAGGAGGTTATACAAAGAGTGAATATTTGTAAAAACTGTGACCCCAGCTGAAGGTTCTAAAAATTCTCAAGTGGATGGAAAAGAAAATGACCTCTCCTGCCTGTTCCTAGAAGAAGATGAGACCATCTTAGAAGAAACACCATCACACCTAACGATGCAGTTAGAACACCAACACACATATGAGAACAAAGTGTGGAAATTATACTTTGACCTAGTGAATTCCAAAGAGGGAAATGGAGCAGGAGTATTGTTGGTATCTCCTGAGGACAGCTTGATACCCCTCTCATTCAAGTTGGAGTTTGAGGCAACCAACAACGTGGTAGAGTATGAAGCATTGTTCCTTGGGCTACAAACAACAAGGAATATGAATATTGAATGCTTAACTATGCATGAAGACTCCGAACTGATTGTAAAGTAGATCAGAAATCAGTGCCAGGCTAAACACCCCAGATTATGGACTTACCAAAATGAAGTATGGGCTTTGATTGATAACTTATTCCTGGCCTTTAATATCCAATTTTCGCCCAGAGAAGGAAACATAATGGCTGATTCCATTGGTGTAGTAGCAAGCAATTTTAAACCCCCTCAAAATCCGCTTCTTAGGTACGAGGTGGAGGTCAGATACAGACCCTCTATACCTGATAATGTCAAGCACTGATAGGTATTCCAGGATGATGAGCAGATCAAACGATTTATAGAAGTAGTTGGGGAATTCGCCAACTCAATCATTGATCAAGGAGAGGAAAAAGAGGAAGATCAAGAACCAAATTCGTGGGAAGACACAATGGTTGGACATAAAATTCTACAATTGAAAGGGAATACCATTCCTCATGGGCTAGTCCCACTAGAAATATTATTTAAGAAGGATGATGTAGCCTCCAAACCAATGGCTCCAAAGATGGACGAACATGTAGAAGATTGCAATATCGGCTTAGAGGATGAACCCCAGATGGTCAGACTATCAAAATGAATCCCCTCACAATATAAAAAAAGGTATTTAAATCTCTTCAAAATCTATAAAGATGTTTTTTCTTGGTCTTATGAGGATTTAAAAGAATTTGATATTAACATCATACATCATAAGATTCATTTAAAGAGTGGAATAAAACCATGCAAGCAAAAGCTCTGGCAGATTAATCCACTCTTATTCCCCTCCATTGAAGAAGAAGTGATGAAACTTATATAGGCTAAAATCATAATGCCTTTAAGGTACTCGAAGTGGATCGCCAAATTAGTCCCATTCCGGAAAAAGAATGGAGAAATAAGGCTGTGTAGATTTGCGGAACCTTAACAAGGCATCGTTGAAAGAAAACTGCCCGCTGCCTATGATGGATTACATATTGCATAAGGTGGTTGGGTCAGTTAGGATGTCCATGATGTATGGGTTCTCTGGTTACAACCAAGTGGTAGTCCACCTTGACGATCAGAAGAAGACCACTTTCACCACCCCGTGGGGAACTTTCATGTATGCTCGCATGCCTTTTGGTCTTATTAATGCAGGGGCCATTTTTCAGAGAGCTATGGATATAGATTTTGTAGGGTAGTAAGACAAGTTCGTAGTGGTATATTTGGACGATATCATAGTCTTCTCTAAGACCGATGAAGAACACATCCTCCACTTGAAGCTCACCTTAATGCAGGAGGTATAGTATTTCTTTGAATCCCAAGAAATATCAGTTCGTCTTGAGTGAGGGGAAGCTACTAAGACAAATAGTAGCAAAAGAAGGAGTGAAAATTGATCCTAAGAGAGTCGAAGCTATCAGTCATATTCCTCTACCCAGAAATAAGAAAGAGGTCCAAGCCTTTTGGGGAGAATCAATTTCTTGAAGAGGTTCATACCCAACTATGCAAAAATAGTGAAGCATATTACAGATATGCTAAAAAAGGAAAATGAAGTCAAGTGGAGCCCTGTGCCCCCCCAAGATTCTTTTACTAGAATTAAAGAAGCATTAGCTGAAGCACCAGTACTAGTCATCCCTGACTACTCAATGCCTTTTTATATATTTTATTTTGCTTCTCCGCATACTATTGCTGCAGTTCTACTACAAAAGAATAAAGATGGTTATGAAAAACCCATCGCCTTCTTTAGCCAAGTCCTAAGGGATGCTGAGCTGAAATATAACATCTTGGAGAAATAAGCCTATGTACTAGTCAAGGCTTTGAAGGCATTTCGAGTGTATGTGCTAGAATAAAAAATCATAGCATTTGTCCCAACGATGGTGGTTAAGGACATCCTTGTACAAGGAGACAGTGAAGGAAAAAGGGGTAGGTGGATAACAAACATACATGAATATGAGTTAGACATAAAGCCTAATAAGCTCATAAAAGGCTAGGGGTTGGCGAAGATTTTATCAAAATCTAATTTCTGAGCTTTGGGGATAAACCTGATAATAGAGGAAGGCAGAACATAATTTCAGCAGAATAGGATTAAAACTTCAGAGAAAAAAATCTATGCTAAATATGAGGGATCACCATAGTATAAGAATATCATCCATTATCTCTTATTCTTGAGGTGCCCACTAGGGCTAGATAAATCTAAGTACAGAACCCTAAGACCACAAGCTCAAAAGTATATCATATCCAATGGTAAACTCTACTGGAAGGACCTGGTGGGAGTTTTTCTATTATGTTTGGTATAAGGCGAAAATCACAAAGTGATTGAGGAATTTCATGGAGGAGTTTGTGGAGGTCATTACAGTTAGAAGACCACAGCTCACAAAATCCTGAAGGCAGGATGCTAATGGCCTACACTATTTGGAAATGTTCATTTACATGTCAGGTCATGTCATAAGTGCCAAGCCTTTGCTGAGAGACAAAAAATGTCTCCCCTTCCCTTGATTCCAGTGCATGTGGAAGAACCCTTCAGATAGTGGGGACTAGACTTCATAGGAGAGATAAACCCACCTTCCAGTGACCAACATAAGTGGATATTAACGCCAACAGACTATTTCACCAAGGGGGTAGAGGCCATCCCAACCAGAAATGCTACAAATTTAGTGGTAATCAAGTTTATTGAGGAGAACATATTAGCTCGTTTTGGTTATCCTAACCAAATTATCACTGATAATGCTCAAGTCTTCAAATCTGCAAAATTCACTAACTTATGTCAGAAGTTCAATATCATCATCATGGACTCAGCTATCTACTATCCTCAAGGAAACGATTTAGCTGAGTCCTCAAACAAAACCATGGTGAGAGTGCTAAAGAATACCATCACCGAGAATTAGAGAAACTGGGACACCCAATTGAAATTTGCCCTCTGGGCCAACTGAGTGACTCCTAAGCATTCCATTGGAAAATCGCCTTTCAAGCTAGTGTATGATAAGGTTGCAGTTTTCCAAATCCAATTAGCAATTTCAGTGGCAAAGTTACTACAAGAAGTTGAGGAGGAGACAAGTGCTTTGACACGAAGGATAAACCAACTGGTTGAGCTTCATGAAAATAGCGAACAGTTGGGGACTAAATTGGCAAATTACCAACAAAAGATGAAATCCCTCGTTTGACAAAAAGGACAAGGATCGACCTCTTCAACCAAGGGATTTAGTTTTCTGATGGGATGTCCGACGGGAATAAAAAGGTAAATATGAAAAATTTGATCCACTTTGGTTTGTCCCTTTCAAAAATTTAGAAGAGAAAGGAAATAATACGTACCTGCTTGAAAATCTGGACGGTGAATTGTTGGAGCTGCTAGTAAATGGTCAGTTCCTCAAACTCTATTTCTAGAATTAGAGGTACATGTCTTGCACCCATTGTAAATATCGATGTGTGTATTGTAATTATTATATGAAATTTCCACTTTCTATTGAAAATTCCACTTTCACAAAATTATCATTTGTTTAGAAAACACTCCATGCCCAAAATAGAAGTTCACAGTTTGTAGGTTCTCGATGCATTGCAATCCAATGCCTTGTCCCTAGGCGGAGCCAATGTTGTCACCTTTTGAAAAGAGAGTTTCAGTTGTACCAAGAGGGAAAAAGAACAAAGATGTTGGGATCTAGCCTCCAAGACATAGAAGCACTCAAATCGAAATCGGACACCATCCAATGGATAGTGCTCAGGATTAGCTTTCCAATGGTGTATGGAACTCCCCAAATGGACTCTAGAATCAAGAGTTAGAGTAGGTTGAAAGTTACCCTTAAAAACTAGAAAGCAAAGTAAAATGTTTAAGTTTAATCCCGGATCTCTCAAATCGGAGTTTCCTAAAGCAGAAGCAGGTGAGCGCATCAACAATCATAAATTAGCGATGGCTAATATTGTCTTATCGATGATCAGAGGTTCGAAAGCATATCTCAAATCGCATATCAGAGGTCCCTAGAACAATGAGGCATAGAGAGAAAAGAGAAACAAGGTTCCAACGATCCCGCATATCAACGATCAACGAATCGGTGCATCAACATGGTAACAACTCTAAAAATGTTGCGAATGGAAAAGTTCTGATATAGTGTAAAATCACCAAGAGGGCTGAAAACATTTTAACAAAGGATTTTAGCAAAAAACCAAGTATCGGCGGGCCTTTTCTCCCTCCTCCTGGGAGGCACATGGCATAATACTATTTAGATCTGATAAAGACACAAGGAAGTTGACGTCATCATGACGTGGTAGTATGGAGGACACATGGCATGTTGATCTAGCATTTTCAAAGGTCCTAGGGGAGAATATCCAGGTGAAATGTGTCACCACTCACAAGGTGAAACGTTGCAAAGGATGATGTCATCTCGCAGATCAACGATCAAATGATGAGGAAAATCACTGTGTCAAGTTTAAGCCTCCGATTTAGAAACTCTGATTAAAGGGCTTCGATAAGGGGGCTAGCCAGTGGTCACAAGGAGAGTGAAGAACCAAGAGCTAAGCAGGATAGACAATCCCACATATCAGAGATCACAAGTGTCAAAGGCAGAAAACAAAGGTGATATTATGAAGTGGCCAATTGCGATATTCAGGATGGGCCCAATTAGTGTTCGATGGTTGCAAGAAACAGAGGGTGCAGATTCTCCCTTTTTTTTTATTTTTTTTATTTTTTAATTTTTATTATATATATATATATATATATATTTATTTTATTTATTTTTTCAGGCATGCCAGACTGCATCGCACATCGAAGATTGCAATGTTGAGGAGGAGGCACCAAAGGCGAGCATTAGAAACCCCCGATATGCGGGATTATATGTAACAAAGGAAAAAGAACCTAAGAGGGGAGTCCCAAGGCCCCAGCGCCCGAGGACTAAGCACTTGGTCAAAGCCCCCGGTCACATGAAGCGAAAGGGGCTAAAGTGGATCGGAATGCCTTGTCCCGTAAGGACTTTTAATGGAAAATACAATTGCGATAGCTCCCACAATGAGGTAATGCAGGACATTAAAAGTGTGGTGGGTTAGAAGTTGAGGAATTTAAGAGAGGAGCAGAGCATTCAAAATTGGCATGGGCTAACCCTGTAAGGCCCCTTGTGACATGAAACCGGGTTCGACACTAACAAAGTAAATGAAGACATGGAAGCTTGGGAGGACTTGATGATCTAGCATGGTGCTCCATGTAGGGGGAAGACGAAGTAACACCTCAGGTGACCTCTGCTTCTATAATATGGCATGAAACTGATAGTTAACCACTCCCAGCTTTGGAGAATGAATGATTCGAGCAGTAAGGGCAAGCAACAACCTGAAGCAAAGGTGATCACAGGGATGGGCATGGAGATATTTTTTCGACATTTTCATTTGATTGTCAACTTGTTTTTTTAATCTTGTAATGTGTTGCCATTTAATGAAGCAATTAATCTTTTGTAATCGTTTTTTGGGCCACAGAGCCATCCTAGGCCGAGACAGCTAGTCGATTTGACAACTGAGGCTTGGTTGAGATATTTTTTTGTAATTACTGTTCAATGCTCTCCTCTCTAGATAAATAGTGGGAAGCAACACTTCACAAAGGTTCAGAATCCTAAAGAAAGAACTACATGTTATTTTCAAGGCTGTATGACTTTATGATATGCATCTTTCAGAATATTAAGGAAATGGTGCTGATTCCTCCTTCGAGTACTACAATATGTTATCTCCCTGTTTAAATTCCATTATGTTCATGTTTCCTCTCTGATTTCAGCTAATCATAGTTGCTAGTAATGTTTCATACGTTCTTACAGATTCATTTGTATTGACTTGTTAATGCATGTGCCTGTATGGATCTGTTGAAGCTTCGAAAATCACTGCAACAACATGGGGGATGACCACCCGGTCCAAACCTTAAAGCAGCTCCTTTTCCATTTGGAATGGTGGTTCCGACTAGTTCAACTAGGTCCAATTACCTTCTCTCAATCTCTAATGGCTTTAAAATATGGCTTTCATTCACCAATGGAAAAGAGACATCAGATCAACCTTCTTGCTGATCAGGCAAGAAAGTGATCCTTAAGCTGATTTAGGGCTCAACCAATCCACTACTAAATTTTGCCTCTTTGGGAAGAGGACTTAAAAGAATGTAGAAATTAATCTAAATGCAAACTTATTCTAAGATGCAAGCAAAAGAAACTATCTTAATCCTATCTCAGTTAGGCAAATATAGATCTAACCCAACCAAGAGCAGGTATTTATAATATTGAGATTGAAATATGTCTTGTTTATAATGAATATCATGTTAATGAAATAGTTCAATTAACTGACATTGTGGATAACAAAACACATCCTATTGAGACCTTTTAACTGAAATAATCAATCAACAACACTCAAGAAGAAGTTCCCAGAATGATCTTGATCATTTAATAAGTAACTTGAATTATTAAACAATAATATGCGGAAGAAGTTCACAACATATCACTATGTATTAATCCAATATTAAAAGATAGATTTATGAGTAAATAGTTACTCAGAAATCAAAATTCAACCCATAAGAGTAGAGATAAATAACAACATAAAATAGAAGCAAATTACCCATACCGATAAAAGTGCACAAATATGTAAGTAAATTGACACCATTCTTGTTATTATAAAATAAAAACAACATTTAAAATAATAGTATTCGAAATACCAATTTATCGAATCCATTTCTCCAGCTCCGGTCTCTAATAGTCCTTTACAATGCTTGAGCTTCTGCTTTCAAAACCAGAGCTACAATAGTGCAAACTCTGTTCATTATACATAACTCAGAATGTAGAAGAAAAACCTCAATAATATTCAGATCTGAGATTCCACTCCTCCCACCTACAACTCTAAATCCCCATTACAAAAGTGCTTTTAGAATTCCAGAATTGCAGAGGAGAGTCGTCTCTTATCACATTCTGTAATCTACTATTTATAATATTTGCAAAGGAATTCTTGAGATGAAAGTTTGTGGAAGAAAATCTGCCTAATTACTTTTATTTGCTCAAAATTTCAATCTTGTAATTGCTGGAGCATTCTTATTGATTAAGATCTTTTCTCCATATCTCTTCTACTGTTTTCCTGCAAAAAGAAATCAAAATAAATTAAGATGCAACAATAACATCAAAATACCATTTCTGGCATTAAAACAAATCCAATCAAATTTAATTTAAATAAATCATTGAAAATAAAATATAAGCTCTATTGATGCCTGGGATGGTTTAATTGGCCAAGGATATTATTGATGAGCGAATCTGCAATTAGAAGAGGCTTAGGACAAATGAAAATGCAAAAAATAACTCATAGAATTGATTTTGTTTTAGAAATTTGGAGCTTGATCTTCTGCATGATTTTTGATCCAATTAATGACCAAATCTATTAGTGAAACCTCTTCAGAAATGTTCTCCTTGATTTTATCTTTCCAATGAGCCGTCTTGCGCTGCATTTGGCCAAGTGAAACTCAATCTATGAGCTTCCAAAGTTGATGAGTCAAAACTGCCAGAATTATGGAATTTCTGTTGCTAGGCTAAAAAGTCAGAGTTTTAATTAAAAACTAATCCTAAATTAAACTCTAATTATCTAATAATTAATTCTAATTTAATTGTTAATCATAATCTAAACTAATTATTTAATAACTAATTTATTAACCAATTAATCTAATTAATAATTAATTATATTCTATATATTAATTAATTTAAAATTAATTATTTAAAATATTAAATATTAATTCTAATATTACACTATCATTTCATGACTACCCTACCCTACTTAACTTATTCCACTCACGTATGAGTGTTGTTTTTTAGAAAAACAAATCATAAGGTTATGTTAACTATGCTTAACGCTTGTGGCCTTTTTTACCTTTGCCATCACATATCGGTCATCGGGTTTTTTACGATGTGAACGTTATGAGAATTGTGATGGACCCGATTTGCGATACGCGATCAAGTGATCACTAATGGACCCGAAATTTTTATAAAATAAAAAAAATTACATACTTTATTTTTATTTTTTATCTTTTTAATTTGAGCTTCAAGATATTTATCATTTAATTAAGTTATGGGATTATTGTATATCGCAAAAATGATTGACCACATTTTGTTTTGGAATGTTTTTTTATTGTGATGTGAGAAATTGTGCGATGAATTTAACATGAGGTCATGGGAGCTCAAAAATTTATATTAAAGTTTTTAATATGCCGTATAAAACCAAATCGTTTATTGCTCATTACATTTTGCATTGTGAAAATGTTAAGGCTTCTTTTTGTTTTAAATCTGCGATAAGACTTTGCGAGAAGTGTTTTGTGATCTGGGTCTTGGGGGCTATTAAATTAATGAAGACGAGTGGGGCCCGCGTGAATTATTAATCCTACAAATTGGATTTCAACTATTTTGCAAATTTTGAGAATTTGGTCTTGGCAATTTGTTTTAAAATAATAAATATAAGTAGATTACCAATATTTCGAAAAATGATTTCATCCATTTTATGATTTAGCTGGGTCATCTTGTAGGATTTTTAGCGAAAAATGAAAAATTAATAAAAGTTAACTAACAGTTAATATTCACAATGAATGACTATTTAGCTATGAAAATTGGAATTTTATACAGTTATTTACAGTTTTAGTCCAAGCGGGAAAACAATTAAACTTTAAAGGAGTGTCATTTACGAACCAGTTGACCAAATGAAGTAAAACAAGCATCAATGGGAAGCTTATGAAAAATCGATTTTAACAAAACAATCAAAACAAGAATCTAAAGAAAATGAAAAATTAACAATTGCGTAGGATAATCAACTAAATAAAAATCCTAAAAGGTGTTTAGCCAAAAAATTTATAGAAAGGGTCCCCATTATTTAAAGTGAACAAATAAAAAATGGGGGGGTTGTGTTTTACCACAATAGGATCTTTGAGATTATATCTTTAAAATTGCGCTCCATGAATCATCACACCCAACCCTCTTTCATCCATTATGTCTACCTATAACTCAAATAAGTGTTGAATTCTTGATGCTTCAAGCTCTATTTGATGAGTGTATAATTATTGACACTTCAAGCTATATGTGATGAGTTATTCTATCTTCTTATCTTCTCTCATTTCTCTACCAAGGCTTATTAAACTGTAGGTCCTTGAACTACTTGACCTCCACTAGTTTCTACATATATTTCTATGAGTTGTATATGTGAAGAAGTACCAGAAATGCATGATTTATGCCTTTAGATGAATGAACCAACCCATGTTGTTTAATATATATATGCAGACATATGTACAAAAATATATGTGATGTCTCTAGCTTCCTGAGAATCATATGAGACACAAAATTTAGATGTTCCAGGCACTGGGCTTGTAAGCAATCCGAGGCTGTATCTAGAAGCGACAACAGGTGGAATTCTCCCTGATTGAGAGGGAGTGTTAAATTATGAAACTAGGGTCAAATTCCACTTTGGACAGCTCATTTGATGGAGACAATGATTACAATGAATTCCTCTTTTTGATAGGACTGAAATCGATCTAAATATCATCAAATTTGGACAAGGGAAGGTGTACTTATGAAGAAAATCCCACATATGCACATTTGGATAGGTGAACCCTAATGGTAAATTGACCACCCTTAGAAGCCTATAAATATAACTGACCTCAAGCTCATTTTTACATCACCAATAATCTTCTTCTTCTCTTCTTCAATGATTGATTCGCACAAGTCTAAGACTAGGATGACAAAAGAAGTTCGCAAAGGTATGAAATTACAAGGTTCGATGCTCACATTTGATTTTAGGGTTTTGGGTTACAATCGTTGGCTCGACACATGAAAAATTTGACCATAGTAGCTAGCATGCATGCTCAAGGGAGCGACTGGAAACCTTTAGTCGCTCGGACAACTCCTTCTCCATGCGACTAGGAAGTTTGACTGAAATTTGATCATTGATCGAAGTTGGCTGCAATTGACCGCATAAAGGAAAAGTTGTCTATGATATATTTTGATGCTAGAAATAGATTTATGAATGTTATTGGATGATATTGTATTGGGCTCATTGTACTCTCTACTGACCATTTTATGAAAATATAATAGAAGAATAATTTCAAAGGGTTTTCCCCCTTGTGGGGCTTTCCTCTGGTCTTCGACCAAATCCGGTGTCTCCTGTTGATGTCTTGATTGTCTCCATTGTCATTGAATGTATTGTTATATCTTCAATTATTCTTGATGATTGAAAAGGATAATTGTTATTTAAAGATATCTAATTGAGGTATTGAATTGGACTAAAGTAATTGATATTGCATAGAACAATCTAAAAGTTTAACATTACATGCATACATTACATAAAGAGTCTGCCATGTTTGTCACATACATACATTACATAAATAGTTTGCCATGTTTGTCACATACATTCATTTCATAAAGAGCCTGCCATGTTTGTCACATACATACATAAGGTTGTCGGCCATGTCTGTCTCAGACATACATAAGGTTGTCCACCATAATAGGTTCACTGTAATATTGAATTAATTCCATATCACAAGATCCACATACAAATTATGTAAGAGAGAAAGGTCACATATGCAAGCCATATAAATTATTCTTCGGAGAATAGCATGAACAAAGTTCACATATAATACCATATGCAAGCTTCAATGTGGACCATAGAAAAGTGAACCATAATGAAATTGAATCATAGAAATTATCATACCATATGTGATCCACACATAGAGATATAGTGTGAGTTATAAAGAGCCACAACAAATCAATGTAAACATGTGTGGGCCACCACAGTGCGAGATACCATAATGCAAGCCTCAGAGTTATTACAAAACAAGCTTCATAACTCTTGTACCATGAGTTAAAG
Organism: Pinus taeda; assembly: GCA_000404065.3. NCBI lineage: Eukaryota > Viridiplantae > Streptophyta > Pinopsida > Pinales > Pinaceae > Pinus > Pinus taeda. The sequence goes on from APFE030179618.1 coordinate 57,437, forward strand.
AATATGGAATGAGCCATATGAATCGTATGTGATCCATTACAGGGATATATCTTCAATCCATTATGTGAGCTCCAAAGCATCAAGCGAACCTAAGAGCATGCCATAATACAAGCTACTGTAATTCGAACCATAATTAACATATGTAGCCACCAATAAATAGATGTGAGCCTTGAAAACACGCGAGCCACCAATAAATAGATGTGAGCCTTGAAAACACGCAAGCCACTGTAGTAATCAAATATGTGTTTATGTAGTAATCCAATGCAAGCTTCTAAGTATGAACGAGACGCAAAATAGAAGAGAAAATCATTAAAATTTTAACCCCAGAAATTTGTGAGCCACAAAATAAAATACGATATGTCATATAAAATTGCAGCACCACTGGAGGATAGGCTATAATTTATAGTTATTTATGTGTCAAAAGACATGTCTATTAGAGGTAGGCCGACATGAGGTCAACATGAATTTTTTAGCAGGAGTATTATTAATTCAATTTATATATATAATAATCAAATTAATAATAATGTTTCCATTTTACCCTATAAAGTTTTCTTTCGACCAACTTTTGATTCTTCCTTTTACCAATATAAATTTTTCTTTGGGGCTCAAGGATTTGTTCTTAGGGACTTAGGGTTTCTATGGGAAATTTGTCCCATAACTGCCCCACATTTCAACACTCCCTCTCAGCTATGGAGTAATTTCCATCTGCATCATAAATATCTTCTTGGATGACATGTCTCGCTATAAGAAGGCAGATAAATCCATCATCATTATATCTGGTATTGTCTTATAGAAGAATAATAATGCATAATCAAAGGTACTAGAGATCAATCCTCAAACTCTACTAATCTCTAGGTCAAATCAAGCGACATCCATCTTAGATATATCAACAAAATAATCATCTCATCTCATCTTGTCTCAATTTCCTTTGATCATCAATTGAACAATCTCGATCCAATAGAAGAATAAAAATCATTATAGGGGAGCTTCGATTTCCACCCTTTTAGCTCAATCATCATCATAAGGGAGCATTTTCCTTCCACCCTATATTCAATAATAAATATAGCCATCTAAATAAAATTCATCACAGGTGTTGGCTTGATGGGCCCTGACCCAGGTTCAACGTTAAGCAGCCAAGCAAATCCCTACACTACTGGCCCTTTCGACATCAATTTGCGGAGATCGAACTAAAATCTCACCCGAAGCAGTATGGGGGGATGGAGGAACAAAGTTTCTGCACCTTGAGATGGTTGTGATGTCGGTTATTTTCCCTAACCCTTCCTTCACGTAGGCCGACAAGCCCTGTATGGCTTATCAAAGTATGTCTCTTATTCATCCTCAAAGCCTCCGTGAAAGTCTATGATTGTCTTTCGCGGACCCTAAATAGATAGATCAGGCACTTACGTGCCTGTGCAACTACTCTACTTCTGTATTCACTGAGATTCACTTAAGTATCAATTAACTTTAACATGCATTACAGTTATCTTCGCATAAACACAAATTCTTACTTGCGTTCATATGATAAAGTAAAATACATAGATTCACACATCAATATAGCATTAATTCATAACCTTAGTATTCAACATAACATAATCGCAACATTCATAACAGAAGTAAAATAGCGCATACATAGATAATTCTTGAATACTTCTCTTTATTGATAATCTAGATTTCCAGTACAGACTCTGACTACCCTATGCACACAGCTGCAAGGATTTGCACACTCAGCTATGGACTTCTACCCTAGGCCTCTACTCGCTCAGCTGTAGAGCCTCTTCCTACACTAAAACTATTCACTTTTAGCTCTCACATACCCATGCATAAAACATAACAAGACTCCACTGAACTAAACTGTCTTAGACTCTTCTAAGTCTCCCTTTTTATACAATCCCATGGTCAGGTAGATCTCTAAAGCTGACATCACTTATACAAAAGAAGGGTAGAAAACTTCAGTGGTGCACTGTGTTGCCGCCTGCTTCATCTGCTTGACCAACTGCTTCGTTGCTGGCCCTGCACGATCTACCTGTACCTTCTGCTACGTTTCTTGTATACTAGCCAATTTGCCTTCAATGGTGGCCATGAGCACATATGCTTCGTCTAGCCAAGGCTTCAATAGAGCCTTCAATAATGCTTCCCTGTGCTGTGCTACGTCCACTTGCTCTTTCAATGCCTTTTCTTCTTGCAGCTTTGCTAGCCTTTGGGTAATGGCGACAATGCATGCCATCGCTTTAACCTCGTCATATTGCTGCTGCAGCTCCCACACATTTGTTTCCAGCCTTTGCACGTTGGGATCCTCTTGTAAGCTCGTGACTACTTCGAGTGACTACTCGAAGAGCGCAGTGAAATCCTTTACTGCGCTATCTATGGCTGCAATGGCATCCTTAACAGTTGCCTTGTGCTGCTCTCTAACTTTTGGCAGAGTCTAAGATTAGGCCTTCAACTCAAGTTCAACAATATTAAGGCTTAGTTCAAAATGAACCTTTGCCAACTCTGTTCTCGCATCATGCACTCTAATGGCAAGCTTCCGAATTCACACATCCACTAACTCATCTTCGGGAATTTCCAATTCTGGGATAACACTGCATGCCTCAATCACTACCTTGGTCATGTGCTCATTCTTGTCCATGATGGCCTTAAATAGATCAATATCAGAGTTCTTCTGTGCAGCCATTCGAGTGTTGTTCACCCTCTGCTCACTGATAACATGTAGCACGCGCTGTTCGCAGGCCCAAATTTCCGCGATCACACCATCTTGTAAAGTGTGAAGGGCTTCACTTGGAAGCGCGGCCATATTGAGCCCCACCCCCTTGAGGGCACTGATAGTGGCCTTGTCAGGTTCTACTTCTGCAGTCAGCGTCCCATATGACAGTGCTATTGCCCGGGGATCTAGTGTGCGCACCATCCCTGCTGCTTCTAAGGTGCCAGGCGCCAAACTAGTGACACCGCACTGCTCCGTCCCACACCGGTCTGTACCTATGATGCTTGGATCTGCAGCTCGTGCAGACCCGTCTGAATGGCGCTTAAGGCCTATTTCTGCTGCTGCTCGAACTGCTACACTAGTTTTGCTATCGCATCCCTCACCGCATCACCAATGTCATTCAAATCACCTTCAGTCAAGGTGATTGGGTCAAGGGAAGTCTTGCTAGCCTTGGACTTCTTCCACAGCACCACTTTCTCCTATTCCCTAATGCACTTAATCCGAAATGGAGTAGTCTCCAGGCTTGATCCTCCCTGTTGTTCTTCCTCCTCTGTCTTCGGGGAAGGCGACTTTTGACTCCTGTTAGAGCTGCTCTCCTCCTTTTCTTCCTATCCACCTATTTGCTTTGTGGCAGCGTGCTCTGCCTTGGTTTTATCCTTAGCCTCCTTCTTCCTTTTCTTAGCCAATTGTTCCATCTTCAGCCTGGCCTCTTCCTTTTTTCGCTTCGTTGCAGACTTGCTAGACCTAGCTGTCAAGTTCGAAGCGGTGTGCCAATCTGCTAGCCAGCGGTCAAGAACCGCTACAATCGTGTCGTCTATGGCCATGTATGGAAGGTCATACCACTTTTTTTCAGGATCCTTCAGCGCGTGCATGGAGACTCGGTGGAAGTCTGCCTTGAACTCCACATACTCTGTCAGCTGATCATACACTGTTGGCGACAGTCGCGACTTGCGGTTGATGGCCATGTGGATATTCATCTCCATCAAGATCCAAAAGACCTTGTTGTCCTTGACCCTTTGGGAGTCCTTCGTAGCCCAAAGTGAAACAAACTTCACCACTTCTAGTAGGTCCTACGCGACTAGAGGAAACTGACTATCCTCTGGAAACTCCCATACGACCAGCACTATGGACAACAACAACCATGCATAGTGAAATGCTTTTCTTTTATCCGGTGCCTCTCTGCAGTTCGCGAGGAACTCACTGTAGAGGTAGCGTGCCTAGTTTAACTGTACGCCCTCTGCGCATTGGGCCGCTAATGACACTACTGGTTCCAACACTTCATCTGTGCGACACTTCCTCATAACCTTTCCTGCCAGGATCTGAGTAGTTATCTTGACTGTGGGATAGGTTATGCTAGTGATAGAGTATCCATGTCGCTTCTTAGTGAGCTTAAATTTATCTTTCATTGCTTCAGCGAGGTCGCGCTCACTTGTCTTTCCGCCAAATGCCATGGCCAGATTTTCTCCTACGTGTGACAGTCAAGTGATTGTATGGATTAGCATGTCAGTGATCGGTATCGGCTCCTCTAGCCACAGGCACCCATTGTGCACCAAGCACAATAGCTGCTTGATCACTATCATGGTTATGGGTGTGCGGTTATAATGTGGTACCCACAACATGTTTAATAGACCAAGCTTATCCACCCCTTTTACCCACTTACTTAGCTCCAGCGTGGTCACACCAGAGTCTTTATAGAAGACACGGTGCATGAGTTGATCTGTGGCTAAGTGGGGAAAGTGCTCTGTATCATCCAAATCCCAATCCTCCAATTTTAAATGGGGTACATGCCCCAGGCGCGGTCCTTCAAAGACGATTTTGTTCGGCAGCAAGGGTGTATGCAGTGTGACCTTGCTTTCATCAATGTCCTTCAAAACCTTTGTCTTGCCTCTGTGCGGAGGAATGTACTCGGGAAACTTAGAGATGGGGTCAAGCCCCTCAACATCAACGTCCTCCACCCCCATATCAATGTATTCCTCATCCATATGGATTTCTTCAACATCCTCTTCAGGCTCCAGGTCAATTATCTTTCCCTTCTTCTACACGATGACCTTTTCCTTCTGCGGGTGATTTCTGGGTGATGCACGCACTGGCTATGGTGCTTTTTGCTTATCTTTCTTTGTTTATGGGACCTATTTAGTCAGTATAGGCCTCGGCCTGGGTGACCTTGGTGATTCAGGCACTTCTGCCTGTACTTCAATGCTCACAACCTCCGGGGCAACTCCCTCAGCTGCCATTGCTACTTCTGTGGTAGTTCCCTCAGCTGCCATTGCTTCTCCAATGATCGCGATTTCTTTGGGCGACGACATGATACTAGACAATAATTCGTGTGTCTCCTTTGGAAACTTCTCAAATGTTGAACTCACTATCAAAGCTTCAAAGTACTCATGGTTCATACGCGCCTGAGAGCTCAACACCTCAATTATCAAAATGCCAAGTGTTTTTCGCTGGGCAGCCACCTGTAATTTATAGGCATTTTCGAATTCAAATCCAACCGTTCCCCCCAAAATTTGTTCATAAATGCTGGATTGGTCGCAGATTTTCATAGATTTGTCCCTTAAATTCTGACTTAAATGCCACCCCCCCGCTCCATTTAGCCATTTTCCCACTATCAAGTCATGAACAGTGACCATAAGGGTCACTTTCCGGCTGCCTTGCGCGGTCCCTTCTTGGATAGCGCAACTCCCTGCGCATTTTTGTTGACACTATGACATTCCTCCATTCCGCAGAGTTCCCCAATCACGTAGCTTCCCAAACCAGGCAGTGTAGTTTATAGTCCCGCGCCTCCTTTTAGCTGCTTGGAGTGCTAAGACTGTGCTTCCATCATGTAGTCATCTAGTCAGATCACCGGCGTATGGCTTCAATCGACTGCCATTCACTTGTCCTAGGAATGGTTCTCCATTCAACTTTGCCAACTAAATTGCTCCACCATTAGTAATCTCCTTGATGACATATGGCCCTAGCCAATGCATCCAAAATTTTCCTGGGAATTTATCAAACTTGTTGTCATATAATAAAACTAAATCACTTACCTTGAAGGTGCACAGTGTGATGTGTCGATCGTGCCATGCATTTTCACGTTCTGTTAGAACTTGTTCATGGAATCCAGCTAGAAATCTATCTTCTTCAAGCTGTATTAGCTGCGCAAGCCTCTCCTCCAAGGCTCCATGATCTTCCATTCCTGTGAATGCCGCTATGCATAGAATAGGTACACTGTACTCCATTGACATCACCGCTTCCACGCCATAAACTAGTTTGAACGACGTTTGTCCAGTTAGCTTCTTGCAAGTTGTTCTATAAGCCCATAGCACCACGGGCACGCGAACATCCCAGTCATTTCTTTAAGCATTGAAAACCTTTGTTAGCACGCTATCCCATATTTTATTAAACGCTTCCACTATCCCATTAGCCTGCAGATGATATGACGTTCTCTTCTGATGGTAAACCTAAAATTCCTCTGTCATCGCGCTAATCGTCTCATTAAGAAAGTGTGTACTGTGATTTCTCATTAAAAGTTTTGCACAACTGAACCTTGCCAGCACGTACTCAAAGATGAATTTGGCTGCTGTCGCACTTGTACATTCCTTCATAGGCTACGCCTCTGCCCATCTAGTTAAGTACTTAGTCGTGGTGATGATGTACCATGCACCTGTCTTCTTCCCTGGAGGCTGAATTTGTCTTACAAAGTCAATCACCCACTTCTCGAAGGGCTGTAGCGATATCTATGGATTCAGTGGCAACTCATCCCTATGCGAGGGTCTGCTAGTCCTTTGGCATGTGTTGCGTGCCCTACAATACACTTTTGAATCCTAATGCAAGGTCGCCGACCACAACCTAGCGGGTAGAATCTTCTGCACTGTTACTTTTCCTACATAATGACCTCCCATATCTCTACCATGAGCCTCAACGAGGATGATGTTTCGTTCAAACTCTGGCACATAACGTCGCAATACTTCATCTGATCCCATTTTGTAGAAGTGCCCTGCAATGACAGAAAAGTCTGCCGCGCGCACTACTAGTTCCTTCTTCTGTTGGCTTGTATATCCTTCTGGAGCCATACATGTCATCAGGAAATGTATAATATATTCAAATTGGCTATCCACGACGCGCACTGTAAAGAGCTGTGTGTCAGGCAGTCCTTCCTCCAAATTAGTAGGCTCTTCACTAGTTTCAATTCACGACAGATGATCAGATCCTGCATTCAATCATCCTGGTTTCACAATGACTTCAAAATCATATTCCTGGAACAACAACAACCACCTGCATATCTTTCCCCCCAACACAGGCTTATTCACCAGGTATTTCAATGTAGAATGGTCTATATACATCTTAAAATGTTTGCCCAACAAATAATGCCTGAACTTTTGGAGCACGTAAACCATAGATAATCCTTCGTGCTCTGTCATGGAATAAATTTTCTCAGCTTTGGACAGCTTCCTATTTGTGAATGCTATAGAATGATCCAAGTCCCCTTCACCGGCCTATGTCAATACTGCTCCTAGCACAATACATGAAGCGTCCACATGCACTTGAAATTCCTTCTTCCAATCCATGAAGACTAGGATTAGTGTGGTGATGATTTTCTCCTTTAGCACATCCAAACTCTTCTAGCATTCTTCATTCCAATAGAACGTAACATCCTTCTTTAGCATTTTTCCATTGGCGCGGTGATTTGAGCATAACTCTTGATGACTTTCCTATAGTATCTTGTATGTCCCAACATTGCGCATAGCTGTTTCACACTCCTTGGCACTTCCAAATTGATTATGATCACGATATTAACTGGGTCTACCATCAAGCCCTGTCTGCATACCACATGGCCCAGCAAGATCCAAAAAGGGACACAAAACAAACATTTCTTTAGATTGAGTGCAATCTGGTACCTTCGTCATGTATCTAGCATCAAGCGCAGACTTGCCACATGGCACTTTACTATTCCAAACACTGTCCAATCGTCAAAGTATACTTCAAAAAATTTATAAATGAATTCCTTGAACGCCATAATGGCTACATGTGAAAATATTGCCGGCATGTTCTTCAGCCCAAAAGGAATCATCGTATACTGGAAGCATCCCCATTTAGTCGTGAAGGTCGTCTTACTTATATCCTCCGGTGCGATCTTGATCTAATGGTACCCAGATAACCCATACATCATTCAACTTCTTGAGATTTACGCATATCCTTATTTCTTCCTTCTACTTCTTTTATTGAGCCACTATTGGGCTCACCCAATCAGATTCTTCCACCGGTTCAGTAATACCTACCGTGAGCATCTTGTCTAACTCTAAGCAAACCCTTTCTTTGTACTTCGAATTGAGGCGGTAAGGTCTTTGCTTCACAGGTTTTGCGTCCGGTTTTAGGGTGATCTTCATGACACCTAGATCTACTATTATCCCTTTCATATCTGAAAACTTCAAGGGGAATAGATCCTGATATTCGCAGATTAGTTTGGCAACCTTATCTATTGTCGCGTCATCCCAATAGTCCTCAATCTTTGCAAAATTTGGCTCTGCCTCCGTGCCAATTTTCACCTATCTGGTTTTGAGTGGCTTGGTTATGTCTAGATTCTCTAGTTGTGGTCCTTCAACTTCACGGTGACCTTCAATCTCTGGGATATTAATCTTCCTCGGGTCTTTGTATTCTTCTTCTACTATGACATTGTAGCACTCTAGCGCGTGGCTCAGCTAGGTGGTCTAATCAAGTTGAATAAAATTTAGAGGATGCTGTGGTATCTTGAAAATTGCCGTCTTAACGTCCTGTAATGCTTTGTTGATATATTCAAATCCATCCTCAAAACTGAACTTCATAAAAATTCCTTGGCGCAAAATATCCCATTCTTCGGTGCCATGGTGGACTTCTGTCTCCAAGTACCAATTCATTAGTATAACATCCAAGGTTTAACAAAATAGATGGACCCATTTCGATTGAGGCTTCGCTCCATACACTTCAGTCCACTTGGAAAAATGGTTGCGCAGATCATTTCTCCCATCATATTTTTCTGTCAGTCGCACCTTCGGATGACCAAAGTGTACCCTCATCATCCTCCTATATTTACGCCAATCATCAAAACTATAATTGTGCATACAACACCATCTTGCGGGCATAGCACACAGCGCCCGATCTAATGCCTGTAAGTGATGCTTCTTTGGTACTTCCCTTTCAAATGCATCGAAAAAGTGATCAACATCAGTTAACCCATCATAGTGAGGCAGATTTCTTACCTCTGATGATACACAACACAACGACTTGGTCATCATATTACAGCTTAACGTAGATACTTCATGCAGTCGATTCTACCAATGCTCCAGTTCTTCGTCTGAATGTGATGTGTAGGAGCTCTCGTGGTCCCATGCAATACGTCCGTCTACTGTCAGATTAACTTAATCCTAATCTCATGCCATTATCTTGTAAATTTGGTCCAAATCGTCATGACTTTCATAATCGTGGACCGGTTCAGTATAGCGCGGTCCTTCTGTAGGGTCAAGTGGCACCACTACGTGGAGTGATTTCTTCTTAAATATCATCTTTCACTTCTTCAGATTGATTACCCCATTCATGTCAGTGGCCCAATGGATCCCAAGGAGAGCGGGGTAGGGATTGTTTTCATCCACAATCTCTATCACTTCAAAATCTGCTAGTGCACTCGCGCCTTCGATATCAACTTTTACCCTATACAACCTCTCCATTGGGATGATTTTATCCTGATTCACCATCCTTAACTGAATCAGAGACCACTGTAGTGCAGGTCTCCCACTTCTTTCCCATGTTCATTTCCGAAAAACATTCACGTCGGACCCTAGGTCCAAGATAACTTGGTCCATTTCGTATTCTCCTATCTGTGCGGTGAGTCTCATCTCATGTCTAGTTCATTCCTTATGCTTACCAAGCTCCCTAACTATGCGCGGTTCATTAGTAGTGGTTTTCTTGCCAGTGCACCTATTGATTAGCTCCTGCAGTCCCTTCACAACCTTACTATCGCGGAGCAGTTTCATGCAGTTCTCCAAGAATGTGGTAATCATGGACGGGTCCATTTCTTCAACCGGTTTCTCCTGACTCCCTGAGGTATAGGCCTCAACAAAACTTTTCTCTGCTTCGATAAATGTTTCTTTTGCGCATTCTAGATTAAACCTGGTCTCCTTTTCTGGTGCTTTGTGGACCCACTCGCCTTCTTTGGGCTATTTCCCCTTATCCTCACCAGTCGTCACTCCACTTCGCACCACAATATTTACCTTAGGGTCTTCCTCGAGAGGCTCAGCCCTCATCATCTACAGGTTTTGAGTCGGTTGCTGAGGCTGCGGCCCCTTCTCGTGTATCTTAGCTAACAATATAGGGAAATCCTCCGTCACATGCTCAAACTGAGTATGATAGCGGCATGTTAGCTGCGTAGGATTCAGGCAATCTCGCACGTAGTGTCCTGGTCCTCGATAATTGTAGCAAATAATCTTCCCTCGAACTCTACTAGGTCCTCCTCCACCTCGGCCTCATCCACGCCCTTGATACTCGCCTCACATTTCTCTATTGCCTTGGTCCAGGGGCCACGTTTTTGCTTGCACCCTATATGTAGGTGTCCTGTCCATCATCAATTCGTAACTCTGGAAATTGCACTCATCGTGACCCACAGATTGACAGAAGTTGCAAAAGAGTTGTTTCGGTGTCTGTACAAATTTCTGCAGTAAATGGAAATTGTTTGTCACATGTTTCCCAGCTACTGATAGATAGCACACCATAGCATAGGCCCTGCACTTGGCCTTGCTGCAGCTTCTGGCCTTAGAGGCATTGGTCCCCCTACTGCAACATAATTCGTGAAAACCAGACAGTGATCTTTGTCATGTCCCTCGCTTTTGCACTTTAGGCACCATACTTCTTCGTGCGCCTCTGGCTGAGCTGTTCTGTCTTTTTTCAAACTTTGCATTTCGAGGCAAGGTTCTGTAACTACGCATGAATCTGCTGAACCCCCAGATTAGCATCTTGCATCGGTGTCTCATGTAATCTCATTGAGATTTCCAGAGCTTCTGCCTAGGTCCCAATCTTCAGCTGTGATAGCGCAACCCTTAGATGAGGCAGGAGTGAGGCCATAAACCATTCGCAGTGCTGCCCATTAGTCAGATTCATGTTGGCTTCATAGATCATACACTTCAATCTCTGATCCAAATCCCAGGGTGTCTCACTAGGCTTCATAATGATCTCTTTGAATCCCATAATTAATTTTTCCTCAGCCTTAGGTCTACTAAATTCCTTATTCAGCACAATCTGGATATCTGTCAACGTGGACGTCAGATTATTAGTGCAATACTTAATATAACAAGTTAGTGCGCGGTCCTGCAAAGCACTGACCAATGTTGCTTTCTTCATTTGATTGTTCGTGATATGCCGAGCTTCCCATATAGCCTTTGTGACGAACCAAAATTGGTCCGGATATTCATTTCCTACACCCTTGAACACATGTAGCTTTACGAAGTTCACCATGTTGAACGGTGGTGGAGGTAGCAGTGGTTTGAGTGAGGGGGTAAATGGTGGAGGTGAGGATTGAGGCGGTGTGGGTGGATGAGGTGAGGATGGAGGTAGTCTAGGTATTCATGGGAATCCTTGTCTTATCAACTGAATATCACTCAACAAAGAAGCATGTGCTACCCCTTCGTCGTCACTCAGAGGAGGCTCAATCAATGCGCTATATTCAGGTCCTTTTCTTCCTCTGTCCCTGAAATTCCTTCCACTTCGCGTAGCCCCAAACATCAAGGTAACTGCACAACCTGCTTTTCACACAAGGGCATCTTAATCCAAGTATTTAACAATTTCAAATTCTTACTTCGTGGCCCTTTGAAGAAGCGACGCTCTACTTCGCTGTAATTGACTAAAGTATCGTTCATGAACTCTGTCACAACCCCTCCTATGATACGGTCGAGCCAATGATCGAAAACACGTGTGATCTTATCTTTAGAGGCTTCCAATTTACTCACTAACTCTGGGGTCTAGACAATCGAACTGTCAAGTCTCCACCTCCCTTGGTCGTCTGCCAATTTTGCGATCCACTCGTATAATTCAACCAAGAAGGAACATAAGAAGATTTCATGTATCTCTATGTACAGATATCTATCCAACTACTATTCTTTCGTCAATCGCGGATTCTTGTTTTCTTGCACCGCTAATCCGTGGATCTTTCTATCCAACCAGTCTTTAACATCCTTCTTAGTTGAATTCCAATGATGCGACATCACACATCCCATTATGAAAATTTTGGTCCCCACAATGGAACCATTTTTTGGCTTGATGGGCCCTGACCTAGGTTCAGCGTTAAGCAACCAAGAAAATCCTACTGGCCCTTTCGACATCAATCCGCAGAGCGCACATTGAAGTCTCACCCGAAGTAGTATGGGGGGATGTAGGAACCAAGTTTTTGCACCTTGAGATGGTTGTGATGTCAATTATTTGCCCTAACCCTTCCTTTGCGTAAGTCGACAATATCTTTAGGGCTTATCAAAGTATGTCTCTTATTCATCCTCGAAGCCTCCACGAAAGTATCTGATCGTCCTTCACAGACCCTAAATAGATAGATCAGGAAATTACACGCCTCTGCAACTACTCTACTTCTATAATCACTTAGATTCTCTTAAGTATCAGTTAACTTTAACATGCATTATGGTTATCTTCGCGTAAACATATATTCTTACTTGCGTTCATATGAAAAAGTAAAATACATGGATTCACACATCAATATATCATTAATTCATAACCTCAGTAGTCAACATAACATAATCGCAACATTCATAACAAATGTAAAATAATGCATATTACATAGATAATTCCAAAATACTTCTCTTTATTGATAATCCAGATTTCTAGTATAAACTCTAACTACCTTGCGCACACAATTGCAAGGGTCCGCGCACTCAGTTGCAGACTTCTACCCTAGGCCTCTACACACTCAGCTATAGAGCCTCTTCCTACGCTAAGACTCTTCACTTTTAGCTCTAACAGACCCATGCATAAAACATAACAAGACTCCACTGAACTGAACTCCCTTTTTATACAATCCCATGGTCCACGTACCATGGGTAGATCTCTAAAGCTGACATGACTTATACAAAAGAAGGGCGGACAAACCTTAGTAACTATTTACATCTTTGCACTCTGCGGCCACAACATGTGGAGACTTTACATTCTTTACACAAAACTTGGGCCTTTGGCCCCAAAACTCGGGCTTTTAACCCCAAAATTGACCCCAGGGGACCCGTTCTCAACAATAGGGGAGCTCCAGCTCAACCCACATCATAGGGGAGCCCAACTCAACCCTATATCAATAGGCGAGATCTACTTACCGCAAGGGTAAGGATCACACTCTGTCCTATTGACCTAGGACAATATGTGAGATCTACTCAAGGATCACACTCTATCCTATCATCTAGTGACAACAAGCAAGATCGACTTGAGGATCACACTATGTCCTATTGTCCATTGATCCTCCATCGAGACCCTTAAGAGTCAAGAGGTAGAACACCTACATACAAGACTTGATTGAGATCGACTTACCACATGGGTAAGGATACACACCATATCTCAAGTCACCTCAACCCATTGTCCAGATGGGGAGTTCTAATCCCAACAATCCCAACTTGTAGGTAGGATTCCAACTGGGGTATACTCTGTCAAAGCAACAATAGGGTAGATTGACTTAATACAAGGGTAATGATACATACCCTATCCTATTGTCCAGAGGTCCCTCAACCCCAGGATCCCTTACTACTACATTCCCACCCTACACTAAATGTTCTCGATTGGTCGAGACCCTTACCTAGGAGGGTCACTTTCATCATTCCAAGTTGCTCTCTAAATATTAACAACTTTCCTGCTTGTCCATTAGTCATGATGGATCCTTACTGCTCCTCTCTGTAGAATATCAATATGCCCATATCCAACAATTTCTCAAAACAACTTGTAGAAAATCCTTGAAACCTTGCAACTGCTAATGGGATCAAATTGATCACAAAAGATATAATATTTCTCTACCAAATATCCACGGAAAGAAAACAATGAATAAAAACACAATCACACATAGAACACATAATATATCTGGGGAACCCGATTGGGAGAAACCCCTCTTGCTTGTATTATAACGTGAGAAATATGATCTATTACAAGGAATTTGATTCAAGCCTGAAGCTCCCTGCAATACTCATTAACTCTCTACAAGACTTTCCCAACACTTAGGCAAATAAGGCCTGCTAGGAGCTCTTATTTCCTAACACAATTCTGCCCCTTAAAAAATGGAAATGTCTCCTATTTCCTTATGCAATTCCCAAGAGAATTTCTTTACTTGCTTCTAAAGCTATCTTGCTCCACTTTCTTCTCAAGCTCCTACACAAAAAAACTATGTACAATGAATAAATTGATTGGTGTCTTCATCTAGTCTCAATAGGAAATTCAAATTGCATGACCTACTAGGGCTAAATTTAGTAGCTGCAATTAGTTAACTAAGAGTAACTTGAGTTAACAAAAGTCAAACTAATCAACGAAGATCAAGAACTCAAGTCTATCTCTATTCTAGAACTAGAGATCAATTAACTTATAGACACTTGAGTTTAACTCCATTATATAGATAAATTTTAGCTATCATCCAGTACACAACTCACTGAAATCCATCTAACTCAAATTAACTGACAATAAACTAGTGATAGGCCACATCACACATGTTAACTGAAAGATAACTCAAGCAACTATGAGACTGAATTCAAATTGTCATATTTGACTAAGGCACAAGTCAAAGAAACCATTCCTTGCTACAATTTCAACACTCCCTCTTAATGAGGAAGGGCTTCTTAGAAGAACCTTGCTCACCTAGATTTGTCTTTGCCTCTCCCAGGTAATCTGTTGTTGCAATTAATCCCTTTGAACTAGAAGGTGTCATGTACCCTGTTCATATGGGTGTTTTCATCTTGATGCTGGGAGATTCAACTCTCTTTTGAGCCCCCTTAACCAAATCCTCTATCCACTTGGCTCAAACTCTCCTTATACTGGAAGTCTCTGACTAGTCCTCATCATCTTGTTGGTCATCCCAACTACCAACTAGCTTAGACTAAAATTGAGATACTGGTTGAGGCTCCATCTTGAGAGCTTTATCCTACTCTCACTCAACCACCTCATCTCTACTCTGATAACTCTCTGCCTTGCTGCTCAAGGTTTCACATGCATCTACCTCCAATTTTTCGAGGCTCTCGATCCTAACATCAATTTATTTGACTTGACCTAAAGCAAAATCCTTGAGGTAGGTCTTACCATTGCTGAAGACTACATCATACCCTTTGTCTTCAATCCCTAATTTTTTCAGTAAGGCATGTTTTCTAGCATCACTACTGCTTTCAAACAGATTAGTAAGGTCCTTCCACACCAGGAATGGTGTATCCTTTCCATGAAACTTTGGAGCAATATGGTCTCTAACTCCTTCTAGGATCATCCTCCTATCTTTGGAAATATATTTCTTCCATTGAGTTAGATGATGTGCATTTGAAGTATCAGGTTTAGGAATATCAGCCTTGATGCATTCCAAAACCCCATTATCATCTAATGCATTTCATTCTATCTTCTCATGGACAAATTAAATTTGAATTCCCTTCTAGTGCATGCTTTATGCTCAAGCCATAGGATGACATGGTTCCTACACTTGTAGAATTCTTGCACCAACTAATCTTCTCTACAATGCGCTTTGAATCTAATCAAGGAAATTGGTCTCTATCTTTTTTTCTAGCTCTGATATCATGTAGAAAATCCCTGAAACCTTGTAGATGCTAATGAGATTAAATTGATCACAAAAGACAATATTTCTCTACCAAAAATTCATGGAAAGAAAACAATGAATAGAAACACAATCACACATAGAAAACACAATATATCTGGGGAACAAAACTGGAAAAAATCCCTCTTTCTTGTCTTATCAACTGAGAAATATAATCTATTACAAAGAATCTGCTTCAAGCCTAAAGCTCCCTGTAATACTGATCAACTCTCTATAAGACTTGACCAACACTTAGGAAAATAATGCCTTCTAGGAGCTCCTATTTCCTATCGCAAATTTGCCCCTAAAAAATAGGTTTTTTTCCTATTTCCTTATGCAATTCCCAAGAGATTTGCTCTTCTTTCTTCTCAAGCTCTCTTGCTCTGCTTGCTGCTCAAGCTCCTACACAAAAAACTATGTACAATGAATAAATAGATCTATGCCTCCATCGAGTCTCAATAGGAAATTCAAATTGCATGACCTACTAGGGCTAAATTTAATAGTTGCAACTAGTCAATTGTGAGTGAGTTGAGTTAACAAAAGTCAAACTACTAAAGTAAACTCAAGAACTCAAGTCTATCTCTATTTTAAAACTAGAGACCAGTTAACTAATAGACACTAAAGTTTAACTCCACTAGATAGCTAAATTTTAGTTATCAACTAGTACAAAACTCATTGAAATCCATATAACTCGAATTAACTAACAATAAAATAGTGATAGGCCACATCACACATGTTAATTGAAATCTAACTCAAGAAACTATGAGACTGAATTCAAATTGGCATCTTTGACTAAGGCACAAGTCAAATAAGCCATTCCTTACTATAATTTCAACACAATTCATTGAAGATCTTAGTCATACTACCTCTGTTTTATGTTCATACAGGATACCAAATCAAATATTATGTTAGAGAAAATGCATTACATAAATAAAAATACCATATTCATCCTTTCTCCCTCTCGCACAGGGAGGCAACAATCAAAATCCTATATGTTGCAACTCAATAATCCAACTAGTTGTTGGCTCATCATGGGATTTCATCAAAAACTAAATTTGAAGAGGAGACTCTCTCAACTTCTTTAGTGTAAACCATCTTGCCAAGTTTTTGACAACATGCTTCCCTTGAAAAGGAAGGCCTCATCATTTTTCTATTACACTTCTACTTTCAGGAAGTGGATCGTCAAGGGTTAACTCTCTCTAGCACTGAATGTTGAAATGTTCTTAATGCTCTCAAAAATAAATTGTTAGATTATAAAACCAAATATCAAAGACATACCTTCAATCATGAAGAGAGATCATAGGTTGCATAAGATGTCCAATATTTCAAGCATGCCAAGTCCAAGGGTTTGCGTTCATATGAAGCTTTCTTTAATCTGCAATCATAAGTCTATTACTCATGCTCCCCAAACTGAAATATGCTTCCTTCCCAAGTATATCATAGAGTGTTAGGTCCCTATACTACTAGTATAACCCCTTATTGTTATTAGTGCAACCCCCTTATTATATTGTTGTGCCCATGTAGTCCCCATATTGTTATTATTGTGCCCATAGAAAGCCCACTATTGTTATTGTTGTGCCCTTACATTATTATTATTATGTCGGCTCTAATTATATTATGACCCCTTAGACTCCTATATATAGAAAGGAGGCTTTGTCATTTTTATCATCCAAGAATTATTCATTTATGTAATGTAAAGATTTTCCCCCCTCGAAGAGGCTAATTTCTAAATCGTTCATATATCTTTTCTATCTTTTTGTGAGCCGGTTTCATAACATTTGGTATCAGAGCTTTGGACTCTAGGGTTTCACTGCTCCAAACAGGTCATCGTGGAATTGTCTCTATAACTTTTTTTCTATGATGTTTCAGAAGCTAAAAACAAAACCCATTTGATTCGAAATCGCTTTGAACCTCATGTTTGAATTTCATAGATTTTAGCGCTACATTTTCAGACATATGATCCAATGAAGTTAGGGTTTTTGCAGGATCCCGAATTATATCTCAAAAAGATGAGTTGGGAAAATCATCATAACCTTATTTCTGAGAATCAGATTGAAATTTTGTAAGAAGTTACAGAAATACAATGGCCTATAGTTTTCTATGTATTAGTTTCAGGTCCGAAGATTGAAACAATGACACTGGAACTTCATACAAGTTCACTCTAGTGAAAAAGTGTATAATTAGGCCATCTTGGGAGATTAGGCATAACACTTTCTTGGAGAATCCCATTTCAATGATACTGGTGGCATTGGAAACAAGACTCATAGGGCTACCATTGTTTGCAATTTCATAACTTGGAGATCCGAAATTATAGAGTTATAGTCATTTCAATATCGAGCTCCTAAAATCAAGAAAAGGCCATATGAGGAAGTTTGATGGCAAGGATTCGGTAAATTGGATACTACAGATGGAACAATATTTCAATTTACATGATGTACAACTATTACAAAAGGTACATATTTCATATTTATACTTAGAACCAAATCAATTTGTATGGTATATAAGGCTTTGTTCTTGTAAACCACTTGTCACCTTGTCAATTTTGATGAAGGAAATGATAGCACATTATGAGGATACAAAGAGCAACACAATCTTTAGCCAATTGATAAATCTCAAACAAAAGGGTTCAATGGTAGAGCACAATCAGGACTTCCAAAAATTGAATATAAGGGTAAATGATATTCCATAGAAGCAAAGGATTGATGTATTCATAGGGAATTTAAAGGATAACATTCAACATGAGGTTCGTCTTTGGGAACCTGATTCATTGGAGAAGGCATTCAGGTTGGCAAGAAAAACTGAAAGAAGAATTATGGAAACAAGGAATCCTACCAGTCACAACTATAAATATGGAAGTGTTTTTACTCCTAGCCTTCCACAACCTACAAGGTTTACACCACAACAATTGGAAGAAAAAAGAGAAAAAGGGCTTTGTTACAGTTATGATAGCAAATACACTAAAGGTCATAAGTGTGTTGAGAAGAAATTATTTTACATAGATTGTGAAGAGGAGGAATAAAATGATCAAGAAACATCAAAAGAAGAGGATATACACCAGGAACCAATCCCAGGGAAAGAAGAAATGAATCTGATCATATCTTCTAAAGGATTAGCAAGAATTACCACTCCTCAAACTCTCAAGATAGAAGGACATATCAAGAAGAAAAAGGTTCAATAAGTGAAAGATCACATCGAACATCAAGAAATGAATCCAAACATATCTTGTAATTCATTGGAAAGACTTAACACTCCTCAAACTCTCAAGATAGAAGGACATATTAAGAAGAAAAAGGTTCAATCAATGAAAGATCACATCGAGCATCAACAACAAGTTCTCCAACTTTTAAAGGATAACCCCACTTTGGTGTAGAATCAAATGAAACAATAGGAAGATAAACATCACAGTGAAAGAAGTTTTGATGTAGGCAATTGGGTATTTTTACGAATACAACCATACAAACAAATGTACCTCAAGCAAGCTAAGAATGATAATAAGTTATCACCAAAGTATTGTGGTCCTTACAAGGTGATGCAGAAGATTCGTACTATGGCATACAAATTGAAGCTTTCTGCATCTTCACGAGTGCCCTCATTTTTCCATGTTTCATGCTTAAATAAGGTTGTAGGTGACAAGCTCCCAGTTCAAACAATATTGTTGAAACTTGACGAGGAAGGAAAACTCATATTGGAACTTAAAGCAGTAACGGAAACAAGAACCAGACAGCGACGAAATCAATCAATTTCAGAGTATCTCATCAAGTGGAAGAACTGACCCGTTGAAGATTCCACATGGGAGGATGATAATTTTATACAGAGGCATCCAAGACTACTCAAGCGTTGAGGACAACACTTTTTGAATTAGAGGGGTATATTAGGTCCCTATACTACTAGTGTAACCCCATATTGTTATTAGTGCAACCCCCTTATTATATTGTTGTGCCCATGTAGTCCCCATATTGTTATTATTGCGCCCCATAGAAGCCCACTATTGTTATTGTTATGCCCTTACATTATTATTGTTAGGTCGGCTCTGATTATATTATGACCCCTTAGACTCCTATATATAGAAAGGAGGTCTTGTCATTTGTATCATCCAAGAATTATTCATTTGTGTAATGTAAAGGAGGTTTCCCCCTCGAAGAGGATGATTTCTAAGTCGTTGATCTATCCTTTTGTGAGCTGGTTTCATAACATAGAGGAATCTCACTCCACATACATAAAATGCATCAGACAATAGGATTTTGAATTTCAACAAGGATCTCTTCCTCTGAATGAGAAGCCTCTACAATCATCATCAATATTGTATATCATGCATTAATACTATCATATATCAAATCACGAAATCAAACTACATTAGGTTATATATATATATATATATATATATATATATATATATATATATATATATATAATCTTTCTTTAATTTGCAATCATGAGTCTATTACACATGCTCCTCAAACTACAAATATGCTTCCTTCCCAAGTATATCATAGAGGAAGCTCACTCCACATACATAAAATGCATCAAACAATAGGAGTTTGGATTTCGACAAGGGTCTCTCCCTCTGAATGGGAAGTCTCTACAATCATCATCAATATTGTATATCATGCATCAATACTATCATATATCAGATCATGAAATCAAACTATATCAGGTTCTCATA
Organism: Pinus taeda; assembly: GCA_000404065.3. NCBI lineage: Eukaryota > Viridiplantae > Streptophyta > Pinopsida > Pinales > Pinaceae > Pinus > Pinus taeda. The sequence continues at coordinate 77,561 of APFE030179618.1, forward strand.
TATATATATATATATATAGTCATGACAAGTCATCATCAACTACTTTATTGTCACATTTGAACATGTCTTAAAACATTCATCAAGGGTTAATGGTCACAACATCACTTCTTTATGACATTACACAAAAAAATTGATTAGAGTCCTAACATCATCAAGTTAGGGCATCCATTTTGTCACAAAATCAAATTAATTTGTTGTTAAGTCATCATAGGAATTACAACTATCATAGCCTTGTCAAGATTAACTAGTAGATAATCATTTACAACCACACTATTTCTATTAAGGTTACCATACTCATCACAAGCACTACCAATATTATCAAGTTACCATATATCAAAATTCAATCTTTATGGCCTTGATTTATCTTAGACAAAATTAGGATATCCATAAAGGCCGCATGGGAGGTATTTTCTGGTCACATGCTTGCCAAATATCAAATAGATAATATTAATTGTTACTATAAAATGTACTAGTATATCACATGTAACAGGAATCAAACTCACATACATATATCAAGTTATTACTGAGGGTGATATTCTTGTCATACCTCAGGGTTTATCTTTCCATCCAACATTGCATCTAAATCACAATATTGTAACAATTATGTTATACTATACATACCTTGTAGTATTCAGATACCTTTGCAATTTGTAGCACTTGCATATTGTAACTTTTGGATCTTATGCTACTTTGTTAACTTGCATCAAGTTCATTTTTCTTCTCTAGCTTTCTCTTCCTACTCTAGCTTCTTCTTCTTGCACAATTTATCATCTAGATGATCCTTAAGAAGGATTTGCTAATCACATATTCATAAAAAATACTCAAATATTCATGCAGGAAGGACAATAATCTATATGATAAGTTTAAACAAGAGAAGTGTCATAAATAAATACTAAAGTTTATAAGGTACTTAGCTTTAACGAGATTTAAAGGAAGTGATTAACTCCCTCTTGATCCAACCTCCAAGAGTCAATGTTTCCTTCAGAATAAATGCATCAGAAAAAACCCTATCACGAGGTACCACGGGTCATCAATCATATATTAGCAAAAGAGGAGATGCCTCAACTTGGAATCATCAATATTTCAATCATCTTCGTCAACAACCAAGCCCGAAAATATCATCTTCAACCCATCGAGGGTTACATTGAATCTGTAATAGGTGATAGAATCCTACTAGAATATCTAGGCCCTTCTTCAAACACACTCCATGGGTTTCTTCTAAACCCTAACCTCATGTTTTTCCATCAAACCCTAACTTCTCTCGTTAGAACAAGGCTAACTAGGGTTTCCTTCAAACTCTAGCATTATTTTAGGTCTCTGCCATCATCTTCCTTTTCACTCGATACTTATTCATTGTTGTCCATGCAAGGGTGATCTCAATGACTTTTCTTCATCGCAACTCTGATACCATGTTAAATTTTCATAGGGTTGTATTGTTATTTGCTTTAGGTAATTGCATTTAAAAATTTATTCATCATTTACATATTGAATTCACCCCATAACATCTTAACATTATTAGAAATTATTTAGAAAGAACAATAACATCAATACTACATTAAAACATTAAGGAACAACAAAATAAAATCATGCATAAAAGGGACACCAATATTTTGGTCAGAGACCAGGGCAAAACCCCAAAAGGGGGAAAACCAAGAATTCAATTCTTCTTATTCTATTAGATATTCATCAATTGTTCACTTGAGATATAAAGTACATCCATAATGAGATATATCATTAAATCATGCCACCTGGGGCCAATCCAAGTAAGTTCACAACTCTGATTGTGAACTGACTTTTGATAACCAAATGATATCAAGAAAGCTTTTGTCATACCACATCATGTGATCCAAAATGGATCCTAAAAACCCTCTAATACTTCAAAGATAAAATAAAATATCGCAAAGGATGAACTTTTAGAAATGGCAGATTACACTATCGGGCCTGAAAAACATGAAGAAACAGTGAAAAACAGAGCTATCGAAGGCTTGAACAATGATGCACAAGAGCCGTTAGATATGGCCGATCAACGGTCCAGATTCGATCAGCATATCACAATCTGAGATGGCAAGCGAAAGCTATCGGAGGGCTACAATATGAAAGTTACGACTGCGATTAGCGCGAGTCAATGAGGACCGTTGATCAAGCACGTAGATCGATGGCCCAACTTAACTCGCAATATCGCATCGACAGCACACAAGGGAGTGCTTACTGGGGCCCGAGGAGTATGTGATATGAGATTGCGATATGTCGCATCGCAACAATACAGAGGAGCAGGGCCAATACATATGCGACTATGATAAAGCCAGACCCGATGGGTCTTATGGGTACAAATCTATATATATATATATTTTAAGTTCTGGAAGAAAAGGGTTTTTCTATGTAAATTTTCATTTTCATTAAATAAACGAAAAACAAAGGAAATGCACCTGATGTGATATATAGTGGGCTCGAAATGTTTTATGGATGTAATACTATAACATTTGAAGTCCGATATGGGGAAAATTGTCGGGATTTTCTTTGTATTTGGGATTTTTCATAATAAACCCAAATACAAAGGAAACTGTTAGTGTCAGTCTTTGTATCCTTCCTCCAGTGATCAAACATGCTCTTACAAAGTTATTTTAAGGTATCAAGGTCAAATTTTGTCATTTCAGTGAGTCTTCAAGCAAAATTTGGTCACTAGGTATTAGGTCTAGGGTTTGCTTTTACTCCTGTCAAAGTTGTCCAAATGTCGGTCCATGTCACCATTCAGCTGAGTGTACCATCCTTTAGATGGTTTTCATCATAATGTCAAGTTCCACTGGGTAATTTTACACCTTGTTCATGCTTCAGTTGCACCTAGGTGAAGTTCATTTCCCTCTCCTAGGGTTTTGAAGGTAATTTCTCTTGGGTGGTAAAATCATTAGAAAAACTTGTATCTGGATGTTCATACACCTTCCTCTATCCTTAATGTACCTTATTAAACACTTCCAATAACTGAGATCCCCCGAATTCCTCATTTTTGCACAAACCCTAGTTTCTTGCTACAACTTGACAATTTTCTAGACTAGGCCTATGTTTTGCCCTTTTGGACCCCTTCCCCTCACTCAAGCTTTAAAATTCCACTTTCCCCTACTTCCTAAAATCCCTTCTTACTTCCAAAAATTTTCTCAAGAATTTAGAAGCCCCTTATCCCCTTCATTTCACTTCATTTCGACAAATCCCCTGTTCCACACATCGGGATAGGTTTTACTTCAATGATGTTTCTGAGCAATAAAATATGAATTTGGGAAACCTGAGAGAGTTTTTTGTCCACAATAGGCCAAGGAATAAAAACCTCCTTCACTTTTTACACAAGTGTCATGGTTTTAGAGAAGTGTCAAAAAGACAGTTTCCTCAGGAGAATTGATGCACCTCTGAAGTGACCAAGGGAAAATCAAGTTTTCTCCTAGCTTGGTTGGAAAAATGACTTGATTTATAAGTCAAATGATAACTATACACAAAGAGATTTCCAATGAGCTATCATGCGCTCAATTTTGGGTTGAGGAAGACCTTCACACGTTGACTGCAACAACACTCTGCCTTTAGACAACCTCATTTTGCACATTTTGACTAGTATTGGAAGATTTGAATTTTGACAAGGAAAATTAACTCCAAATTGAAATATTCAAGTTTTATTGGAAATTAGACTCGATACGGTTTCCAACGAGCTATCCTGCACCCAATTTGGACACCGAGAAGGCCTCCAAAACTGGTCTGCAAAAAGGTGCAGCGCATCAGTGGTCCGCACCTTTAACAAAGAAAAAGTGCGGTTAGGTCCGCTGGATACATGACCATTAGGTGCGGGACCGCAGGCAATACTAAGAGAAAGTGTGGAACTAGAAATTTTTGAGCAAAAACAGACTTTTTTTCCAAATGCGCCACGCCACCTGGCGCTCGCTTTTGATGGGAGCCTCCAAATCACAAAAACTCAGCATTTTTGGATTTGGCATGAAAATTATGCTTGCCTACCTATGGCCAAGAAATTTGGGCAGGTTTTGAGGCCTCAAAAAGGTAAAAAACACTCAAAAAATGACCTTACTGCCCCTATTTTAACACACAGGAAGAACTGAATTTTGGAGGGGCAAATGGAGGCCAAATTCACAAATTCCACTTGGGTTGGAAAGTAGACAGGCAGACCTTTCCAAAAAGCACACTTGGAGAGAATTTGGACACCAGGAAGGTTTCCAAAAGTGGGTCCAAACAGGCACTACGCATAGAGAATCAGGGGCGGCGCATAGAGGAAATTTGGCCCAGTTTGACTAGGAATGCTCTGTTTTTCGCCTAGCTTTTGCCAGTTTGACTTTTTTACCTTCTTAATATCAAATTTGTGATGTAATTTAATGTATATTGATGGATCATGATGTAAATATGTCAAATTTTCACTTATAGAGGTAGATTCATCTGTTAAAAAGTTGTTTGAAACTGAATGAATCAGTTCCCTTGTTTCTAGAGGCATGTTGTTCCATTGCCTAAGTTCTAGTGCTCAGTTTAGAATTAGTTGGAACAACTCCTAAACATATGAGCTCGACCCCTGGAGGCTAGGATGAACTATGGTTTGTCTATATTATGTGTTTTTTCAGTCATTAGCATGGTTGGACTCTTGAGAAAGCAAGGAGCTTCATTGTACACTCATATCAACATTTTGGCTAAGGAATTGAGACCAGGGCTTGCAACACTCTTTGGGATCCCTATGGCATTTTTTTTTTGGTACAGTACTTTCTTATGTATTATGTATGTCATTTTCCCTCTTATTTATTCTCAGCTAAATCAAACAAGAGTGTAAGTAGAATAACTTGAAATTGCAGTGCTCTACTTGAAGTTTGCTTTAGTTTCTTGATGTTTTCCACTGTTTGGAGAGGATCCATGGCTTCTCTTGCCCTCTTCAACTCCTCCTCTGTCTAATCCCTCCATCTCATTCGATTCAAAGTGCCAAATTCAGTTGCCTACCTTGCCCCATTGAGATCTCTGCAAGACTGAGCTTCATTCCCTGCACCCAAGATCTACCCTTTTCATTAGAGCTAGCAAACACATCATTTTATCTAATCAAACTCTCTGTACCTATACCTAGCCTAAGATCAGTAATCGAATCAGTCATCTCAAGCCTTTAGTGATCATAATTAGCTGAGATTGACCCAGAGAGAGCCCTCTCCTAACCTGGTAGGGCTAGCTATCAGGCTGAGCGTGGTTTGATGTTGGCCCTAGATGCTACCTTTTTCATCCTGAGGTAAATCTAGGCACTAACATAGTGGCGACCATACTGGGGAAGAAAGTTTATTTTCATTGTTTGGCTTTGTAGACTACAGACAAAGCTCGAAGTTAGCCAAGTAGCCTTCGAAACACTTTTTCTTTGCATTAGCAAAAGTAGATGAAAGCTGCTTCAGTCAGTCTCCGGTCTAGTTTATGAACTGAACATCTGATCTAAACGATCACCCCAGTACATGTATCAAGTTAGATTTGATTGTTGATGGTGAATAACGATCAGACACAGCAAGGCTGAAATCATTCACTTGGTGATTCCAAATCATTTTCGAGATCATATCCAAAGACTCCACTGGAGGCTGAACTTGACCAGCAAAAACATGAAAGGACAATATGGACAAATCAACTATTCAAGTTGGAATTTCATCCAAGACATTTTGTTTTGTGTTCTAAATTATTTCTTCTCTTTTCCCGAGAATGTCAAGAAGGCTTTGCAAAGTATATTGTAAATACTTTGCAAGATTGTAAATACCAAAGATTTGCATTCCTTTGAGCTTGATCAAGACCCTCTTTTCGAATTTTGTGAGGACCATCTTCAAAATGATGAACCTCAAGAGACCAAGATTGATTCTACAACTTCTGTACATACCTCTATACCTTGTAAATTCCAGATCGATACAAGCATCTGATTTTACCTCCTATATTCCATGCTTTCCCTAAAAATCACGACCTATATCTACCAAGATTTGATGGTGAACGCGACTACATCACTGCTGAGATACATGTTCTGAATTTTGAGTCTTTCCTTGACCTTTTCGAAGTTGATGAAGAGGATGTCAGTATTAGGCTTTTTGCTCTTTCTTTGCAAGGCAAAGTCAAGAGTTGGTTCAAAACCCTGCCTGATGCGAGCATCTCAGATTTCCATCTGTTCGTCAAAGTTTTCCTCGATAGGTGGGTGGTAAGACAGAACCCTTTCTTGATTATAGAAGAGTATAACCAGTTGAAAAGATTGCTAGAGGAGACAGTACAACAGTTTTCTGCCAGGTTTAATCAAGTTTATTATTCGATGCATGTTAATATAAGACCTCCTCCTGGATCCGCTCTCTTGCACTACCCGGGTGCCTTTGATCCGGAAATGGAGTTTCAACTGAGAGAAAGGAATCTTGCAACACTTGAAGAGATGCAAAACAATGTAGTAGATGTAGAGGCTCATTTGCTGATCCGAAGGGCAAATTTCAAGGAAGAACAAATGAAAAACATAGATCCAGAGGAATCAACATCTCTAGAGGTAAAGCTTGGAATTTTGGTAAGTGCAGTGGAAGAGATGATGCAAAAGATCACCACAAGGAATGATTATTATGTTCAAGCCCATTGCTCGATGATTGAATAAGAACAGGTTGTTGATCCAAAACATCTTCTTTCTTATCCCAGCTGTCATAGATTTGATAATGATTGTTTTATAGATCATCTTGGAGAAGAGAGATCTGTTTATATGGCATGTATGCTTGATGATGTGTTTTATACTGATGATTTGCCTCAATTTGATCAGTATGATGATGATTATGTTCTCCAAACAGAAGCTAATCTTGCAGACAAATGAGCAGCTAGTTTGTGGGAGGAAGAAGTTCACTTTCAGCAACTCGAGTATAGTGATAAACCGATGCATATCAACTATGACAGTGATGAGGAAAGTGCAACAAATTTTGAATTAAGTGAAGGATCTTTGCCTTTTTGTTTTGCTTCGCTTCAGTTCATCAGAGACAACATTCATGCACTCAGAAATCAATTGTCGACAAGTCTTGATCTGGACCATCTTGACAGCAATGAAAACCTTGTTCAAGAATTCTCATATCTAGATTTGCAGCCCCCGAATGCCATTGATTGTCAAGTTGCAGATGAAGAATTGGAAGCTGGCACATATGATCAAATGATGCGAGATGATTCCCTACCTTTCTGTTTTGAATCCTTTCAGTTTTTGAAGGAAAATTTGCATAGTATATCTTCAAGTGAGCAGCCTGTAGAAAGTCATGCAATCTCATCGGAACCAATAGAAAATGGGTTGCAGCAGTATTTTCGAGTTTTTCATGATCCAATAGCTGATGTGTTGGATGATATATACAGTCACAGTCCTTCTCCATTGATTACATGTGAGCTTGACAAAAGTATTGATAAAAACTTGATTCGGCAGTCGGTTTCTTTGTTATTTTCAGTAGGAGTCTCGTCACAAAGCTCAGATCAAAGTTTGCATTTATGGTATGAAGAGAAGAGAAGTAATCCATTGGATGAGCTAAGTTCCAGTGTGCATGAATTTTGAGTTCTTTATGGAGTGTTTTTGGAGGCGGATAGAGAATCCATAGTATTCAACGGATCTGTTTCCAAGTTTTCATGGGAGTTGCCTTTTAGTGGTTCTCTCTTCTTGTTCATAAGAAAGCACTTGCGGAGAATTCAAACAACAACCACAATACTTACTTGGTTGCGTTGGTTGTTTCATTTCACTTGATCAGGTGATGAATGGAACAACTAGAGTAGGTTGTGTTATCACTTAGAATTAAAATTTTATGTGTATAGTTCTTCGTCCTAGTTAAATGTCAAAGGTCTGTATCAAATGGTTTTCGTTTCATATTTCATACTTAGGATTGGGAGTTTCAAAGGAGTCTGTTTCGAATTATGCTCTAATCCTATTGGTTTTCCTCCATCATCATTGTGTTATAAGCCATGTCTTGTCTTATTCTATCCACCGAGTCTTTTCGTGATTTCGCAGTATAACCTCCTATTGGTCAATTTCGCAGCGTAATCATTTTTCAGTCATTTCGCAGTACGATATCATCAAGCTGTTTCGTAGCGCATGATTAGAAATTTAAACTAACCGCGTTGCGAAATCGCGGATTCGTGCGTTTCGCAGTGAATATTACCTAAAGTGTAAAGTCTGTTGATGAGTCACTGATTCTATCTTCTCATGTCAGTAAGTGTACCTCCCGTACGCATGTCGAAACGCTCATTAGTCATCACTCCACCCACAGATTTGTTAGAATGCACAGAAATATCATTTCAACGGATTTTACCGTGCATGGATCGTTATGATAATCATAAGTGTACATAAGTGGCAGGCTGGTTGGATGATGTATTTGAAATTCAAGCGAGGTTGTTCAAGCGAGGCTGTTCAAGTGAGCCTGATCATAAGCGAGGCCGATTTAAAAGGGAGGTGAACCATCTCGACCGGAATTGTTGAAATTTGGCTGTGAAGATTTCCAAGAAAGAATTTGACCGTGAAGATTTCAAACTGAAGATGGAGAGAAAGGAGCACAGGTCCGGCAAATGCCAAAGGAATGAACCTGAAGGTTTAGACATAACATTGAGGGACGAAGGTGTGAAGAAAGCTTTCAAAGATGATGGATGCTGGATTTTCGGTAAGAAGCTGCAAGGTGGGCACGCTCAGGTAGCCAAAGAGTTTTCTTTGAATTTCACCGGTTTAAATTCAAGAATAGCTATGTTGGAAGTTCAAGTGTCTCTGAAGGTTATAGCTGCTGTAACAGAGATTCCTAGAGGGCAGCATGAATGCTTTAAGAACTTTAAATTTGATATGAATCCATGCAAAGAATTCTTAAAAGAAGCATATGTGAATGAAGACCTAACCAGAGCAGTGCCTAGGAACTATGTTAAGGAGCATTATGCCCTTCTTCTTACCTGCATTCAGAAATACTTAACATGTGAAGGTAGATATAACAAGGTCTACTCTTATCATTTCAAGCTGCTGTTACATTTTACGGGGAAGGCTTCCATTGATATTCATTTTTACTTATTTCGCAGTCTAAGTAAAATGTGTGATAAAGTGCAATTGAGAAAAGAGGATTGCGAGACTTCTTTATTTCACCATGGTTTGATTAAATTGTTGGTTTTAGATGGTCTTCAGAAGATAGGTAGAGACTGGAATTCATTCATCTTCATGGCCGGTTTCCAAAGTAAAACAGGCCTTACTCCACAGCCAGTCAGAGAGCAACCAGTCAAAGAACTCACAATAGCTAAGCTTCAAAAGGAGGCCAGAGCTAGAAAGCAAGCCAAGTCACAGCCTAAAAAACCAGTGAAACCACTGATCATCAAAGAACAACCTCAGCAAGCTACAAAAGGAAAGACTCAGGATAAAAAGAATGTAGCTGAAACAAGCAGAGCTGAGGCAGTTTCCAGAGTGAGAACAAGAAGCCAAGCAAGTAAGGAAAAGGGAAAGGCCATAGTTGTTGAACAAAGCCTAGCATCTAAGGCAAGCCGGAAAGATCTATTAGAGGCCATTGAGTTTGAGCAAATTGAATCAATGAATATCGATTTGATACAGTCATCACCAGAAAGTGCCAAGAAGACCAAAGCCTCAAAAAGGCTTAGGTTTGATGAGACAGCCCAGGAATTTGTTTTCAAACCAAGAAGACCTTTGACTAGGAATTTTCAGCAGGTACAAGAAGCATTGCCCAAAACAGAAGAAAAGGAAAAAGAAACACGACCTCAGCAAAAAGGCAGCAAAAGTAAAGCAACCATCACATCTCACAGAGATTATGTGGCAGCCATGAAAAGCCAAATAGAGGCAGCTGAGGAAGAAATTAACCAACTAAAGAAAGCCACTGAAGACTTGAAGGCAAAGCTAATCCGGGTACCTGATAAATAAATTCACTGTTCAGGAAAGGGTTATGTCTCAAAATTTTGTAAAATTTTGCTTAATCTTGGTGTTTTGAATATGTTTTAATCTCTGCTACATATATCCAAGGTCAAAAGGAGTTTTTGCAATCAAGTGGCAGAGCATTCAAAATCTCAGGAAAAAGATAAACTGTTTAAACAGTTTCACAATTTCGTAGTGCACTACGAAACTGCGAAACTATTGTAGGTGCTGTTTTTAATACAACCAAATAGTCCGATAAGATAATCATAAATTTTCAAAGGGAACACCTAAGTGACATGTAAGAGATCAAAGGAAGCTACCAGGCCATTCAAATTATGACAGGTGTACCTTTAACAAAGGTGAAATGTTTTGACCTAAGTTTAATGTTTTTGATTATAAAGTCACTTTATTATCGGTCATTAGGGTTTGGAAGGAGCTGCATACGAGGAGTTTTGGATTGCACACCTGTCCATCAATGAAACCTCTAGCACATCAGGAACATGGTAATGCTCTATATTCTTGGGTTATTAAAGAGCTAAAGACATGCTGCTACATATTCGAACAGGTGGTGGAAGATTGGAACCGAAAAACAAAGTATTTCTCCTAGCATCACTGAACCATTAAAGCATTCAGCATCCTAGGCCAGCATGGAATATTGAATACTCATCTCAGCCATCTCAGCCCAAGTGAAAAGAGACCAGGTGTCTAGAATCAAGAAGGAATCATGCTATGAGGAAGATAGAGTTAGAGTTATAGTTAAATTAGGACTCTTTAAACTCCAGTTAAGCACTTTGTTGTATTTAATGATTAGTTACATAGCTGTTAAGTGTCATTAGAGATAAGGATCGAGTTATTAAATTCCCCTCATGCTGGAGGAGGAAACTTGAATTAGGTAGAAGTAAGAATGCTATAAATAGCTAAAACAAGGATGTAACAAGGGTTGGATATTTTATAAAAAAACAGAGAACTGTTTTGGCTTATGTGTAAACAGAATTTCAGTAATACAAATGACTGTTTTCCTTCTCAGGATTCACAATGGATCTCCTTGTTCAAATGTGTGATGGTATATTTCTTTAATGTTCTTTTACAGTTTTACAAATGCATAATCACTCAGAACTCATTGATCATGCTCTGACTTCCTGTATGCCTTTGCAAACCGTGGTTTCATGTGAGTTATGTTTGAACATTTAGATGTTAAGTGCCCTGATTTCTATGGAAAGATAGTGCTGTTGTTTACTGAGGTATGAGTGACTCCATAAGCCCAATGGGAATCAATTTAATATTTTGTCCAGCCAACATACGTGTTCATTGTGTCTTAAAAGAGTTAGCCATCTTGTCATAGATCAACATTAATAACCTTTGAGAGAGCCTTCTCAGGCTAAAGAGGCTAAGCTTTAGCCAAAGTCTGGTTTGAAATAGTTACTTGAAGTTAGCCTAGTCTGCAGCCTTCCAGTGCTTGATTTTGAGATAACAGGTTGTATTGAATAAGATTCATTTTGAGCATCATTTCCAGTTTGTCGGTTGTGTTTAAGTATCGAGTTAGTTTTTAGTTGAGTGAGAGTCAATTTGTGTCGTCAAGTCGTCAGTTTTCAATCATTCATTTCAGCTTGAGTTTTTGACTCCATTGCCCAATGGAAAAGGCACTGGTCTGCTCTCCCAAAGATCTGTCGTTCTTGGCACCTCCGAGGAGCTACCATCCCCATTAGAGCCAATGTTAGTGTCAGTATTTGCATCCTTCCTCCAGTGATCAAACATGCTCTTACAAAGTGATTTTAAGGTGTCAAGGTCAATTTTTGTCATTTCAGTGAGTCTTCAAGCAAAATTTGGCTAGTAGGTATTAGGTCTAGGGTTTGCTTTTACTCCTGTCAAAGTTGTCCAAATGTCAGTCCATGTCACCATTTAGCTGAGTGTACGATCCTTCAGAGGATTTTCATCATCATGTCAAGTTCCACTGGGTAATTTTACACCTTGTTCATGCTTCAGTTGTGCCTAGGTAAAGTTCATTTCCCTCTCCTAGGGTTTTGAAGGTAATTTCTCTTAGATGGTCAAATCATTAGCAAAATTTGTATCCGGATGTTCATACACCTTCCCCTATCCTTAATGTATCTTATTAAACACTTCCCATCACTGAGATCCCCCGAATTCCTCATTTTTGCACAAACCCTAGTTTCTTGCTACAACTTGACAATTTTCTCGACTAGGCCTGTGTTTTGCCATTTTGGACCCCTTCCCCTCACTCAATATTTGAAATTCCACTTTCCCCTACTTCCAAAAATTTTCTCAAGAATTTAGAAGCCCCTTATCCTCTTCATTTCACTTCATTTCGACAAATCCCCTGTTCCACACATCGGGATAGGTTTTACTTCAATGCTTTTTTTGAGAAATAAAAGATGAATTTGGGAAAAATGAGAGAGGTTTTTGTGCCAAATAGGCCAAGGAAGAAAAAACTCCTTCACGTTTTACACAGGTGTCGTGGTTTTAGAGAAGTGTCAAAAATACAATTGCCTCAGGATAATTGATGCACCTCTGAAGTGACCTTCGGAAACTCAAGTTTTCTCCTAGCTTGGTTTGCCAAATGACTTTCTTGATGAGTCAAATGATAACTAGACACAAAGAGATTTCCAATTAGCTATCATGAGCTCCATTTAGGGTTGAGGAAGACCTTCAAAAGTTGACTGCAACAGCACTCTGCCTTTAGGCAACCTCATTTTGCACATTTTGACCAGTCTTGGGAGATTTGATTTTTGATAGGAAAAATGAACTCCAAATTGAAACATTCAAGTTTCTTTAGAAAGTAGACTCGATAATATTTCCAATGAGCTATCCCATGCCCAATTTGGGCACCGCAAAGGCCTCCAAACCTGGTTTGCAATAAGGCACGACGCACCTGGGTAGTGGTGCGGCGCATCAGTGGTCCGCACCTTTAACAAAGAAAAAGTGCAGTCAGGTCCGCTGGATACATGACCATTAGGTGTAGGACCACAGGAAATACTAAGAAAAAGTGTGGAACTAGAAATTTTTGGGTAAAAACAGACTTTTCTGCCCAATACGCCACGCCACCTGGCGCTCGCTTTTGATGGGAGCCTCCAAATCACAAAAACTCAGCATTTTTGGATTTGGCATGAAAATTATGCTTGCCTACCTATGGCCAAGAAATTTGGGCAGGTTTTGAGCCCTCAAAAAGGTAAAAAACACTCAAAAAATAACCTTACTGCCCCTATTTTGACACACAGGAAGAACTGAATTTTGGAGGGGCAAATGGAGGCCAAATTCACAAATTCCACTTGGGTTGGAAAGTAGACAGGTAGACCTTTCCAAAAAGCACACTTGGAGTGAATTTGGACACTAGGAAGGTTTGCAAAAGTGGGTCCAAACAGGCGCTACGCATAGAGAATCAGGGGCGGCACATAGAGGACTTTTGGCCTAGTTTGACTAGGAATGCTTTGTTTTTTGCCTAGCTTTTGCCAGTTTGACTTTTTTACCTTCTTAATGTCAAATTTGTGATGTAATTTAATGTACATTGATGGATCATGATGTAAATATGTCAAATTTTCACTTATAGAGGTAGATTCATCTGTTAAAAATTTGTTTGAAACTGAATGAATCAGTTCCCTTGTTTCTAGAGGCATGTTGTTCCATTGCCTAAGTTCTAGTGCTCAGTTTAGAATTAGTTGGAACAACTCCTAAACGTGTGATCTTGACCCCTGGAGGCTAGGATGAACTATGGTCTGTCTATATTATGTGGTTTTTTAGTCATTAGTGTTAAATAGACATGGACAGCGAGAAAGAATAGGAAAGATAAAGCATGCATTACATTTTTATTAACAATAGATGTACATTTATAGTACAATATGGTGACCCTTGGGATTCACATCCCAAGGTCCCTTGGACTACTTAGTCTGTTCGGCTTCCACACTAACCCATTAGGATTAGGCGTCCAACATTCCCCCCCTTAATCCGAAGGGTTATGTATGAGTCCAAGAAGAGAGCTGAAATATAAAATGTGCAAAAATGCATGGCAGCACTAGGCTGAATGTGCTCTCTATGTTGGTAAAAAAGGGCAGTGGTTTAAGGATAGCCACCAACACTGGAACGCTTAGTGCAGTTCCCGGAACTCTTCCAAACTTGCAAGAAGCTGTAAGTCTTCTGCTAGAGGAAGTGATTCTATTGTTTTAAAGAGGGAAACCTTCAACCATAAAAGGGAGGCCTCACCCCATATAAAAGGTAAAACTTCAACCTGTAAAAGGGAAGTCTCAACCTGTGATGGTTTAAGGATGACCAACAACTCTGGAATGCTTATGAAATTCCTCGAACTCTTCCAAAACTGGCAAGAAGCTATAAGTCTTCTGCTAGAGGATGTTCTCAATTTTGTTCCCGAAACTCTTCCAAAGCTGGCAAGAAGCTGAAGTCTTCTGCTAGAGGAAGTGTCCCAGATCGCCTACTGAAGGCATGTTCACGGACATATGTGTCTCTGGCTACAACTCTGAAACTCGTGTGGCAGGTTGTGGCCCAGGCTCGCTTGATGTGGCTTTGAAGCTTGTAGATGACCATCATTTCCCCCCCTGTCAGATACAAGGTGAGAAGATGGAGAAAACTCAACTGCAAGACTGTTCAATATTCTGGAACAAGTTCTAACATGTGTTTGGAATATCTTCTTGGCTGTTGATGCCCATTTCCAAGAAGCGATCCATCCTAGATGAATCTTTGTTCTTGCAGGACGTTTGTTGCTGAAGAATCTCTGTGAAGAATGGCTAGTTTTATGGCAGTGCTTACATGGATGAAGATCAAAACAGTGATCTTTCAGATGGCCAACTCGGTCACAGTGTTGGAATTTTATGATCTATTGTTGTTGTTGTTGCTGATGTGGAAGAGAGGTAGAGTCTGGAACAACTGGAGCTGAACTGTCATGAAGAGCAGGTGAACTGTCATAAATGAATCCGGCACTCTGAAACTGAATGGGCTTGGCATAGTCTGGAATATGAAAGGACAAGTCCTTGTCATATCCAAGACCAGTTCTGTGCTTGTTGTGGACAAGCTGTTCCCAAGGTCTGATGATGGGCTTGGGAAGTGCAGACTGAACTTCTGCATCTACATTTACAACTGCTGCTTTATTTGAATGAACAGGAACATTATTGACTTGCTGTTGATGGGTGGTTGTCTCAATGTTCTGAACAGGTTCAGAATGATGTCAATTTTGATGTAGCTCTTCTTGCTGTACCTGTGATTCAAGCTGCAAAAAATCAATCTTTTCCTTTGCATTTTGTAGACAGACCTGAATGTTTGTGAGAGAAACTTTGCTGACTTTTAATGTATCATGATTAGAGGAATGTATCAGAGTTTTTAAGAACTCTAATATTTCAGTAATTGTAGCCATTTTTCTTCTTTGAGGCCTTTGGATACATCAACAATATGTACGGAAATTCAGCGTGGAAGTACAAGGACGTCTGTGGATGTGATGTTGACAGCAGTAGTGTGGCATCTGTTGATAGTGCTTCTGAGGCTCAATGGCGTTCGCCCACGGCCTACGCACACGCTGTGCTTGGATGTAAACACTGAAACCTGGACACTTCTTCCACAATGTCCAGTGGAGCTGATTCAGTATGTTACGCCCATCTCATGGCAAGGCAAGTTGTATTTATTAGAAATTTATCCCGTGACACGTCGCTTTCCCTATCGCTGTGACGTACGCTGGCACTCGGACTTTGGAAGAAATGTGTGGGTGCAACAAGATGTGAACACCGTTTTTGGTCCAAGTTTCATGGGTTTACCTGTCTCGTGCTATCGCCAGAGTCTATGGACAATGGGATGTATAGTATCGTCCAGGTCGGGAACACTGTACGCCCGAGTTGACAAGGTCAAAAACCCTGAGTACCCCAATGGCTGTATTTACGCTATGGATGATGTGAGAAGCGGTTGGAAGAGGATCGAGCTAAGGAATGTGTACAGGCAACAATTCAATACCTTTGGAATCCCTTCTTTCCCCACTACTCACACAGGTATGAATTACGGGATTCTCAGAATTGAGTGGTGGCAAGTAAACGCAGATTGTAGAAATGATTCCTAACCTGGTCTATGAACTGAATGTGACGAACCGACATAGCGATGAAACCCTCTTGTCTGCTCTGAAGTTAGATTTAGATATTCTTCCTGAGGCCTATTGAGATTGAGTTGAATGGGGAGCTATTATTCTTCTAACGACATTGAAATGCCGATGCCAGACAAATCCTTTCATTATCCAACAATAAAAACGATACCAAAATAGCAGATAACACTCTAACAGTGAGCTTCACATGCCAAAATCCACTGATTTTCAGAGAGATCTGCTTGCAATTTCAGTGAGCGAAGGGTGGACTACGCATATGAAAACCGCCTCCCAGGACTCTCAGAAGGCACGTGTTCAAAACTCTTAATTCAAAACAGATTTTATCATGTTTTAGATACTGCAATAGAGCAACCAGTGTGTTCCGCTGCGCCAGTCTAGCAAAGTGAGTATTTCTTGAAATTCAACTCATAAAAGTAGTATATGGAGTAGTATCTGAATACAAAGTTCTTTTCACTTCAAGTGATTGAAGGTGTAATCAAATATCGATGGAATGCTACAATTTAAAGGAAATTGGCACCCGTTCTACAGAATGACATTCGAGACTTGCCGAGTCACTGTAAGTGCTAACAATTCAATAAATTTGCAGTGAATAATAAAAATAAAATTGTAGCTGTCAATTTGACCATAGATAGAAGACAAATTACACTCCAAAATGTTCACTATTGAAACCTCCTTATTCACGCTCATAAATTAGACATCTTTCTCAAAATTCGAATCACCACAGAAGTAAATAAGCTCAAAAACAAAATTTGAGCAAGAGCAGAGAACTGTATGCATGCAGTGGACAGTGTTCGCATCGAATGTTGGACCAGGAGGTGGCGATCTTTCAAGGATGCCCTCGTTTCCTCTTACTGCGTTGCACCAACCTCGACACCGTCAATTTCTTCTCCCTGATAGCTTGCCAGCTCCCATTTCTTTGAATCTTCGGTCGTTTCCATTTCTTTCATTCCACTTCTCTAGAAACCTTTGTATACAACATCTTCTGGATATTTGAAGTGCCGCGGTGCGATTTTTATCGTTTCAGAAGATGGGGTGTGCCCGAGGATTGCTACAGGCGACGGGGATGAAATGAGAGGAGCCGCATCTATGTGACGGGGCGTGGAGTTGAGCTAGGTTGAGGCGTAGACAGAGAAAATATGGGAGTCGTACTGTCCCGACAGCCACTAATTCTGCTTGTCAGCATTATAATTTCCCTCGCCTTCTCTACAGAAACATTGTAAACGTTTACCCGCGTCCACCGATGGGAGGAACGTTAAACAACATTTCTCATACCTGTCAGACAACGTTTCTTTTCCTTCAGGAATTCTCCTTCAGGTAGTGGACAGAGGCATCAGATGCGTTCAGGCAGAGGCATGCAGTGCTGGAAGGACAGAGGCGTTATGTCAGGACAGAGGATAATGGACATCCCTTTTTTTCAGGAACGTTCATGGCAGTGAGAGGCAGAGAAACGTTGAAATAAATATGGCAGAAATAAACTACACAAAATAGGCCATAAACAAATGGCTCAAATTAATTATGCAGGGCAGGAATACGCTTGCTCTGATACCATGTTAAATAGACATGGACAACGAGAAATAATAGGAAAGATAAAGCATGCATTACATTTTTTATTAACAATAGATGTACATTTATAGTACAATATGGTGACCGTTGGGATTCACATCCCAAGGTCCCTTGGACTACTTAGTCTATTTAGCTTCCACACTAACCCATTTAGGATTAGGTGTCCAACAATTAGCATGGTTGGACTCTTGAGAAAGCAAGGAGCTTCATTGTACACTCATATCAACATTTTGGCTATGGAATTGAGACCAGGGTTTGCAACACTCTTTGGGATCCATGTGGCAATTTGTTTTGGTACAGTGCTTTCTTATGTATTTATGAAATTGCTTATGTATTATGTATGTCATTTTCCCTCTTATTTCTTCTCAGCTAAATCAAACAAGAGTGTAAGTAGAATACATTGAAATTGCAATGCTCTAATTGAAGTTTGCTTTAGTTTCTTGATGTTTTCAACTGTTTGGAGAGGATCCATGGCTTCTCTTGCCCTCTTCAACTCCTCCTCTATCTAATCCCTCCATCTCATTCGATTCAAAGTGCCAAATTCAGTTGCCTACCATGCCCCATTGAGATCTCTACAAGACTGAGCCTCATTCCCTGCACCCAAGATCTTCCCTTTTCATTAGAGCGAGCAAACACATCATTTTATCCAATCAAACCCTCTGTACCTATACCTAGCCTAAGATCAGTAATCAAATCAGTCATCTCAAGCCTTTATTGATCATAATTAGCTGAGATTGACCCGGAGAGAGCCCTCTCCTAACCTGGTAGGGCTAGCTACCAGGCTGAGCGTGGATTGATGTTGGCCCTAGATGCTACCTTTTTCAGCCTGAGGTAAATCTAGGCACTAACATAGTGGCGACCATACTGGGGAAGAAAGTTTATTTTCATTGTTTGGCTTTGTAGACTACAGATGGAGCCTAAAGTTAGCTAGGTAGCCTTCGAAACGCTTTTGCTTTGCATTAGCGAAAGTAGATGAAAGTTGCTTCAGTCAATCTTTGGTCTAGTTTATGAACTGAACATCTGATCTAAATGATCACCCCAGTACATGTATCAAGTTAGATCTGATTGTTGATGGTGGACAACGATCTGACATAGCAAGGTTGAAATCATTCACCTGGTGATTCCAAATCATTTTCGAGATCAGATCCAAAGACTCCACTGGAGGCTGAACTTGACCAGCAAAAACATGAAAGGACAATAAGGACAAATCAACTATTCAAGTTGGAATTTCATCCAAGAAATTTTGTTCTGTGTTCTAAATTATTTCTTCTCTTTTCCCGAGAATGTCAAGAAGGCTTTGCTAAGTATATTGTATTTGAGAAAAGATCCTCGGCCTGCATTTGATTCCTTCCCTTTAAAGATTGTAAATACCAAAGATTTGCATGCCTTTGAGCTTGATCAAGACCCTTTTTCCAAATTTTGTGAGCACCATCTTCAAACTGATGAACCTCAAGAGACCAAGACTGATTCTACAACTTCTGTACATACGTCTATACCTTGTAAATTCCAGATTGATACAAGCCTCTGATTTTACCTCCTATATTCCATGCTTTCCCTAAAAATCACGACCTATATTTACCAAGATTTGATGGTGAATGCGACAACATCACTGTTGAGAGACATGTTCTGAATTTTGAGTCTTTCCTTGACCTTTTCGAAGTTGATGAAGAGGATGTCAGTATTAGGATTTTTGCTCTTTCTTTGCAAGGAAAAGTCAAGAGTTGGTTCAAAACCTTGCCTGATACGAGCATCTCAGATTTCCATCTGTTCATCAAAGTTTTCCTCAATAGGTGGGTGGTCAGACATAACCCTTTCTTGATTATAGAAGAGTATAACGAGTTGAAAAGATTGCTAGAGGAGACAGTACAACAGTTTTTTGCCAGGTTTAATCAAGTTTATTATTCGATGCCTGTTAATATAACACCTCCTCCTGGATCCGATCTCTTGCACTACCCGGGTGCCTTTGATCCAGAAATGGAGTTTCAGTTGAGAGAAAGGAATCGTGCAACACTTGAAGAGATGCAGAACAATGCAGTAGATGTAGAGGCTCATTTGCTGATTCGAAGGGCAAATTTGAAGGAAGAAGAGATGAAAAACATAGATCCGGAGGAATCAACATCTCTAGAGGTAAAGCTTGGCGTTTTGGTAAGTGTAGTGGAAGAGATGATGCAAAAGATCACCACAAGGAATGATTATGATGTTCAAGCCCATGGCTCACTGATTGAAGAAGAACAAGTTGCTGATCCAAAACATCTTCTTTCTTATCCCAGTTGTCATAGATCTGATAATGATTGTTTTATAGATCATCTTGGAGAAGAGAGATATGTTGATATGACATGTATGCTTGATGATGTGTTTTATACTGACGCTTTGCCTCAGTTTGTTCAGTATGATGATGATTATGTTCTCCAAATAGAGGCTAATCTTGCAGACAAATTAGCAGCTAGTTTGTGGGAGGAAGAAGTTCACTTTCAACAGCTCGAGTACAGTGATCAATCGATGCATATCAACTATGACAGTGACGAGGCAAGTGCAACAAATTTTGAATTAAGTGAAGGATTGAAAAAATAACTTCGGCGTAAATCACATGTAGACAGACATTTGTTGACGCGTTTCGAACCAACCAGTGTGGTTCATCGTCAGGACAAGTTGAAGATACAAATCCAGCTATGCGTGCTTAAATAGTCTAAGCAGAGCCTCCAACGGATATCTTGATCAACGACTAATTTTGACTTAGGGACCGCAGTCAAAAAGTCAAATTGATAATTTAATGGGAGCTAGTTATCACACTTTAAATTAAATAAATGAAAAACTTATAGATGTTGTTTACGTTATTAGTTTATTAAAAATTGTAACTAATATAGGAATTAGTTAGATCAAAGACAACTTCTATATATATATAAAAGATAATTTTAGGACGATAGTTAGTTATAGTAATTATATATTATTAGAAAGTCAAAAATTAAATAGATAAATATATATATAAAAATAATAGAAGAAGTTAGTTAAAAGGTATAATTAAAAATGTAAATTAAATGGGAATTAGTTAGGTTAAAGACCAA
>APFE030179620.1:0-33445 GCA_000404065.3 Pinus taeda
ATGATAATGTTTTTAAAAAATAACATGTAAAATTGTAAAATTCGAATCCTTTTATATATACTTTTTAAAAACCTCAATATTTTTAATATATACTGTATGGTACCTTCGTATAAACTTCCTAATTGATAATGGTAAGCTATTTTAAATCTCAATATTTTGAATATATATTATATATAACTTGGTATAAACTTACTAATTGATAATGTTTAAAATAACATATAAAATCGTAAAATTTTTATACTTTTAATATATTAACTTTTTAAATCTCAATATTCTTAATATATATGTAATGGTGCATTTGGTATAAACTTCCCCTAATTCTAAAGTCATGTCTTTTTTTTAACATTCAAAAACTTTGAAACATGATGGAGCATATGCTCATTAGGAAATCAACTCATAAGGAAAACAATTTTATTAATAAGTTACCAAACTTTAATAGTTCCTACTAAACTGCCATTTCAAAAGGCAACGTAAAGAAGGTCTAATACTGAAGAAATACAGTTTCTTAAAATTTCTAACTACGTAATTTTGATTTTAATTAAATGCAACATATTTAAACTTTTACGAAATTGCCATATTTAAGCTTTTATCGAGGCCAAAAACGAACAGGCATTTAAAGTAGCAAGTCGTGGGTTTGGGTGATAATGATGTGATGTCCTCTTTCTTAGAGGACATCACAAGTAAGTGAGGTTGATTAGAGTGCAATTAACCGTCTGGTTACTTATTGGAAAATAGTGAATGGCGGTCAACATCATGAATGATTGAATAGGGTTGAGTCTCAACCATCAAATATATTAAACTCACAGATACAATTTCTTCAATTATAAACCACCAGAATTCAATGAAGCAACAAAGTAGGAATTCGAAACTGAACTTCAATTTTATATCTTACGCGACCATTGACCCGCTGAAAACTACCGTTCGATTAGAAACCATGACAATCCGAAGAAATAACAAAACGGGAATCACTCTTATGAAGTTTGTGTTTCCTTCTGATTCATTCTTGACACTTCTGCAACAATAAAATATATATTTTTAAATTTTATATTAAATTTCGCTTCAAATGAGATTTAGATGTAGATGCACATGATAATCAAACCGTGTGTTACTAAATTTTTTTTTAATAGAATCTTTTATCGAAAAAAATGCTGCACGTGAGTTTTTAGATTATATGAATATGATCATCAACGTCTGGTATTGAAAAATTGAAATATTATCAAAAGAGAATAGGAATTTATCTAAAATCATTTTAAAGAATGAATGTAAATAAAGTAAATAGATGTAACCGTGATGGGTCATAAATCATTAGGGATTCGGCGGAGGCTAGTCACTTTGTTTCTTAATTTTGATATAGCAAGATATTAGATGACAAATAATATTTATGGAATTATGTTCAATTTTTAGATTTTGTGCTTGCCAAAATCTAAAAATTGACATATATTGCCTCGCCCATTATATTAATGTAACTATAACTTAATAACTATAGCTCCAAAAATATTAATAGAATGACAAGTGAGAAACATGCAAGCCTATAAGATGATACATACTATAATTGAAAGTCAATTAATGACATTTACAATGGTCATATCATACCAGAGGTGAGGTGAGGTTGGTCGTTTGTGCGATGGTGATTGAGATCCCAGTAGAGTATAGGTGAAAGGATGTATGTTTTGTTTGCTCATGTTTTGTGTAGTGTGGAGTAATTCAAGTAGAAGAATCCCTCTCTCAGTTCAGGGACAGTAAACAAAAGATTCTGAGCTTTGGTAAAGATAAATTCGGTATTGTGTCGAGAGTTGGGAGACATAGTGAGGAAAATCCAGGCTATATCAATGCGACAGGTGTTCGTGATTCATTCTCAGAGATGCTTTGGGTGTTCTGTATCAGGTATAAAACATCCCCTCCAATAATTTTCTCTGACCTTTTTTTTCCATGCTTATAAGTTCCAGTGATGGGTGTGTTGGGTAGTGGAATGGTCCAGCTAAGGAAATTTTAACTCGCACTCTTAGTTTATGTAAATTACTATTGCTTTGAAAATTTATTGTGTGTATTTTGGTATGCAATTATTGGCCAATCAATCTAATCAATATAGTAAGAATGATGCAGCAATGCAAACACAAATGTAATTTACATTTTTGCCGTCATGAAAAATTTAGCTTCACAAAAAAATAGGTGAAGAGATATAAGGTCATAAAACCAATGCTTAAGATAATGGGTAAGTAATAAATTTCTAAAAGATTTCTTCTCTAATATTTAGATAGAGGAGTAAATAGCTTTATTTAGTATATAGTGACTATGCTTTCTAAAATTTAGATTCACACATGTAATTTACATTTTTGTTCCCATCATGAAAAATTTAGGTTCACACAAAAACAGGTAAAGAAATATAATGTCATAAAATCAACCGATTAAGATGAGGGGTAAGTTATTAAATTTCTAAAAGGTCCCCTCTCTAATATTTACATAGAGGGAGTAAAATAGCTCTTTATGTGGTATATAGTGACTATGATGTAAGATACAAATTTATTTATATATAATAATTAAGTGAAAATTATAAATTGAGATAATAATATAATAATGATTTTCAAATAATAATTTTAAGATATAAAAAATAATAATAAACAAAATAACATATAAATTAATATATCGAATAATTTTAATAATAAAATAAAATAAAATTTTTATAAAAAAAGAAAAGTATTAAATCCAATTATGATATAATATTTGAAAAGTAAAATATTTCAATATAAATCTTAAATGAAATATCGATATAAAAGATTTACCAAAATTTTAAATATCATAATCTAAAAAAATATTGTATCCTATTCTAAATATATTACAACATATAAAACTCTCAAGATTATAATCATATGAAAGATTTATGTATGTTTATAGTTTGAATAAAGAGATAGCATTTATGTTAGTTGTTCTGATAGTTGTTAATGTATTCAGTATTTGTTTAAGAAAATCATTTTTAGGAGGTAGTTACAAGGCCAATATACAAGATCTCTACAACCATGGTCTCAATACAAATTCTTTTTGATTTCGGTAGAGTGTTTAAGCAATAAATTATTATGGAATAAGTAAAGTATACGTTAATAAAAAAAATATACTAAAACAATTAAAAAAATAAATATGCATATTTTTAGTTGAAAAATCATATGAAACAAAGGTTACATAGTAGCTAGTACCTACTGCTAAACTAAAAAGTAATAAATACAAAGATTTCATCCAAAAAATAAAACAACTAATAAAATATTGTATTGTTGAATGTCATCACCATAAATTAAGAAATATGATTAACTAATATAAAATAGAAATATGATTAATTAATATGTTTATATCAACATATATACACTTTAATACATATGTTTATTAACTTTTATTATATTATATGTGGGTGTGTGTGTGTGTGTGTGTTTTTTTATTTTTATGAATATATATAATATTTTTAATTCAATTTTTATAAATATTTTTTAATCTATAATATTCATTCAAATTGAAAATATGGAGAAAGATTATAGCTCATGAAAATGGAAATATAGAAAAAAGAAAATTAAAATTAAAATTAAAAACTTGAAAAATAGAAATTAAAGTAAAAACAAAAAATTAGTAACTAATAGAAATGGAAGTTCTTAAACAACCCATCATAAGACCTCAAAGAATCACTCTCAGAAATTTTTAGGCAAAAACAAACTAATACGTAGTCAAAGAAAAATTGAATGGTTAATACCATGCTTGCTGCAGGTATAATAAACCATAAAGTAAATTTTTTTGATATAGAATAAAAGTGCTTATACAAAATAATGTATTTAAATTACTTGCTTTAAAGAGATATATCTACCATGTACAAAATATGGTCTAAAGTGGGTCTAGGAACTGTAGATACAAATACAAATTTGTAGAGGATCAAGCTAAGAAGTGTGGGAATTTATAGGGTAAGTTCCTTACATAGAAAACCAAAGGACACCACTCACAAATAGATCATAGATCAATACACCAATATTCTTGATGTGGCTAAAACCCTCAAAGAGGGAAACAGTCCATGACCTGAGCCAACATGGCCACTTTAGGTTATTTATAAATAAAATAAAGAAAATTTACATAAGCTTCTCTAATGAATGGTCACCTTAAACTCCATGCTCTTTAAATAGATACCATGGACCAATCGTGTGTTAAGCCATGGATCAAATGTCGGTAATACCGAGGAGAGAGAGAACTGTCGAATCACTATATATTGTGACTGTCGGATTGTAAGTTACAAAAGTACATAGTAAAGAAACACATTTTACCTAACTCTACACTAGACCAAGTTATACTTAACTATTTCCTATGTGTCGGAATATCCTAACATCCTCCCTTAAAAACAACTTGGGATAGGATTGAAGGATGTACAAATATGACACAATAGGAGAAGCAAGGAGGCATTAGAGTCTATCCCCCCTTAGTGACAACTTCTTGAACTCCAACCATAAATATAAGTTTAGTAAACTTCACCTCTGTGAGAGCCTTTGTAAAGATGTCTACAACTTGATCATTTGTTGAACAATATAGCACTTCAAGAACATGGTCATAAATGAGATTTTTGATGAAGTGCATGTGTATTCCAATGCATTTGCTGCATTGATGTTGGACTGGATCTTTGCATAGTTGAATGGCACTTTGATTTTCACACCAAAGTGTACTAAGTCGGATGTTGTTGCTGAAAGACAAACTCTCACAGGATCTAACGAAGCCACAAGGCTTCCTTACTAGCTTCTACGATGCCACAATATTATGCTTCTACTGAAGAAAGAAAAATGACACTTTGTTTCTTGCAAGCCCATATAATAGGACTAGAACCAAGAGTGAAGACATAACCTACAATAGAATTTCGATCATCAGGGTCACCAACCCAATCGGAATCAGTGAAACCAATGAATAGAGGAGATGCTTCTGCACTGTAATGAATCCCAAATTGAGCTATACCTTGAACATAACAAAGTATTCTTTCAGCTTCCTTCCAATGAATTTCAAGTGGGTTTTGCATAAACTGACAAATAAGACCAACAACGAAGGAAAGGTCAGGACAAGTACGGGTTAGATACAAAAGCATTCCTACAAGATGACGATATAAGGTAGCATCAACCTCAGGGGAACTACAAGTGACTAAATGTTTGGCTCAATAATGAAAGGGAGAAGGGGCTGGCTTATAGTCTTCCATGTGAAAGTGGCGTAGAAGATCACAGACATACTTGGACTGAGAAACGAAAATACCTTCCTTGGATTGCAAGACTTGAAGACCAAGAAAATAATGCAAGTGTCCTATGTCTGTCATTTCAAACTGCTTTTTAAGATGGATTTGACATGGTTTATAAAGTTGGGATCACTACTAGTAAGGATAAGATCATCAACATAAAGAACAAAAATGATTAGAGACTTACCCACTTTCTCGGTGTAGACAGTATTATGAGAATGACACCTAGAAAAGCCAGTATCTAAAAGAAAGCTATCCATTTTGGCATACAAAGCCCGAGGGGCTTTCGTTAGACCATAAAGGGATTTCTTAAGCCCACATACAAGACTAGAGTCTAGTTGTATAAAGCTAGGAGGTTGTTCCATATAGATTTCTTCATGCAAGTCCCAATGTAAAAAGGAAGATTTAACATCCATCTGATGGATTTCCCATTTGAAAGAGGTGGGAATGAAAATAACAAGGAGGATAGAGTTCATTTTGGTAATAGGGGAGAAGGTTTCAGTATGGTTAATGCCTTCAACTTGTTAAAAACCCTTAGAAATAAGATGAGATTTATGTTTATCAAATCTTCCATTTGGTCCATACTTGGTTCTATAAACCCATTTGCATCTAACAAGTTTTCATCCCTTTAGAAGAGGAACAAGATCCCATGTATCATTTGTCGATAATGAACGATATTCTTCATTCATAGCTGCATCCCAATCTAGATGGCCTGAAGCTTCTGCAAAGGTGTCAGAATCATATTTTGTTGGAACTTGATCCAGTAAAGAAGAGGATCCATCAAACTGAGAATGTGTACGTCGCTAATCTGTAGGATCACCTGCAAGAGCCCTTGCTACATCTCGAGTAGAAAAAACCCATTTTGGAAGCTGAGGAGATGAAGGAGGATCCAGGGAAGGTGGGGGAGGATTTTCATCCTCACTATCATCATCTAAAGAATAAATACTTTCATAAGTAGAAGGGATGGAGAGAGGTAGCACATCTGCTGAACTAGGCTCATACGCTGATATATGTTCAGTAAACTTTACATCTCTTCTAATCATAACATTCTTGTACTTAAGTGGAATAATTCTATATCCTTTAACATCTTCAGAAAATCCAACAAAAATACAACTTTCACTCTTCGGTTCTAAATCTTTATGTTTCTCATCTAGAATATGGGCCCATGCTTCACTTCCAAAAACATGAAAGTGAATTACATTTGAGCTCCATGCTTCTTCTGGAGTGATATTCTTTAAAACCTTAGTAGGAGTGTGATTTACTATGTAATTTGCACATTTAATTGTTTTTTCGCAAAAATTAAGAATAAGGCCTTTAGATTGAAGCATATAATTAGTCATTTCCTTTAAGGTGCGATTCTTCCTTTCAGCTACACCATTTTGTTGTGGAGTATATGGAACATTATGTTGCATTTGAATTTCATGCTCAATTCTAAAGTTGATGAATTTGTTGTTAACATATTCTCTGCCATTATCAGATCTTAGCTTAAGAATTTGATGTCCAGATTGTTTTCAACAAAGGCCTTAAAGGCCAAGAACATGTTAAATACTTCACTCTTTATTTTTATGAAGTATACCGAAGTGCGTCTGGAGAAATCATCAATGAAAGTGAAGAAATACTTGTAGCCAGAGAATGAAACAAATATAAGTGGAGCACATAAATCACTATGCACAAACTGTACAGGGGATGAGGTGTTCCAAGAGGCACATTTTTTAAGACTATCACGATTATTTTTTCCGAGTAGACATCCGAAACAAACACCATCTCTACTAGATACCATAGGAAGACTTCTTACCATATTTGTTTACATAGATTTTGAAGGGAGCGACAGTTTAAGTGATCAAATTGCTATGGAAAAGTTTGCTCACTTCATCATTATGAGCAACAAATACCAAGGGAAGAGTTGATGACCCAAAGTTGTTAAAATTATACAACCTTGTAGAATCATCAGTAAGGCTAGTAGCTAAAATCTATCTAGGATATCTTAAGTCCTTAATTACAACATCATGAGGTGAAAATTCAACGATTTTACCTCCACCTAAATGCGTTATTTGATATATAGTTAGAAGGTTGTATGATAAAGTTGGAACACATAATACATCAATAAATTGACCATTGTCTAGATGAATAGTGCAAGTCCCTACAACACTAAGAGATCTATCAGCACCAACATATATATTTTTGGTGTTACAATCATTTAAAGAAGAAAACATGGCTTTATTTTTGACCATGTGATAAGAATCTCCAAAATCAATGAGCCACTCATGAGAATGAGAAGAAGAAGATACATTTAGTGCATAACCAGACCAAGATGCTTGACAACCACATGCAGAAAGTGTTATTCTTGAAGATGAAGTTGAAGTTGAAGAATGCTCCAAATGGATGTTATGCTTCTCCATTTTTGCTTCCAAGGCTTCCATCTTTTTAAAGGATTTGGATTCTAAGTGGCCATCTCAATTACAAAAGTTGCAATGTCTATCAGTCTTATTCCCTTTGTTTTTATTTGCCTTATCATTTTGTTGAATTGATTTTTCATTTTGAGATTGAAATTGCTTAAGACCCTTGTTTGGTTTAGGAATATTCTTTTTAGGATATTGCTTCTTAGGATTCTTTGAATTTGGTTGTTTCTTGGTGGCCAAAGATTTCTTAGAAGAGTTTCTAAGATTAAGAAGACCAAGATGTAAGAGTTTTTCTTCTTCTCTTCTTAAAGAATCACAAAAGGCATCAAAATAGGGGGACTTGTAGTCATTTCCTTGAGAAATAAAGGCTTCTCAATTAGAATGGAAAGTGGAAACAAACACAAAGTAGGTTGGTCCCAACTTAGTAATAATTAAATAGATGAGGCTACCATATTCTCCTTAACCTTAACACCTTCTAAGAGAAGTATAAGGGTCTTGAACTTGAACAAAAAATTGTCTATGGGAGACAAATTATTGGGGTTCAACCTAAGTAATTCATATTCGAGTTGATGGGCTCTAATTTCATTTTTAATTCCAAAAAATTTAGTGAGATGTTTCATTGCTTCATGAGGGGTATCAAGTTCTACGATATGGAATCTAAGGTCTCGAGAAATAGACATCCCTATCAACCCACGTGCTTGATATTGCCTATTTTCCCATTTGGTTACATTATCTTCATCTTTAGGTTTAGTTTCTTGGCCTGATGCTATTCTATAAAGACCTTCACTTCTAAGTAAATCCATAATGTAGGACCACCATTGGAAGTAATTGGTGCTGTCAAGAATAAATTGGCATGGAATTTTCATTTTAATAGAGACTAAAGTTGTAGATGTTGAAAATAAGTGTTCTAATGGAAAGATCTCGAAAAACTAGGCTGATTAAAAAAAAAAACAAAGTTGAAAATGACTTCCGGATGAAGAAGTTGTGGCTTTTTGAAAAAAAAGGTTGAAGATGCTGATGAAGTACGTGAATGTGTGGAAGTGAATGATAATGTTATACTTTAAAAAAATTCCCCCCGCTTTTCAAACTGAATCTAATTAGCTCACTTAAAAAAAAATATTTTATGTGACCCACTTTTATAAATAAGTGAAAGTTACTTTTACAATGGTACTTTATGAGCTACCCACTAAATTCTAACTTAAATAAAAGATAAAGAGACTTTAGAATTATAAGTGACACACATTTTATAATGGGTGAGAACACTTTTACATAAAGTAACTTTAAAACATAAGTTACATGTGCTTTTTGAAAAAGTAACTCAACAAAAACAAAGACTCGAACTCAAGACCTCTATTCTCATAAAGTAACTTTGGATAAGTGAGCTAGTTTAAAAGGTTAGTAATTTTTGGAAAAAAGGAAGGGTTTTTTTTTTTCCTAGTCACTGAAGCTTTGGAGTGCATGCTTACTTGAAAAAAATCTTTTTTCCTATAAAACAAAAAACCACACAACCCAACACGGACATACAAAAAAGCCAAACCCTATGGATTGAAGTTAGCTTTCGCCAAAAACTAATTATTTTTCTCAATGTTTCTGATTTTTCGAGATCGCACTAAGGTGCGGTGGAAAAGAGCACACACATGAGAAAAATCCTTCCTTTCTGTTTCTGATTTGCCTAGATTGCACAGAGTCGGAGGGCAAAGAGCATACACAAAAATGAAAGGTATAGATCCAGTAATAAAAAAATAGAGAGATCATTAAATTGAAATAAACAGAGAGATGAATCACTAAAACTGCAAATAAAGATTGTCTCCAGATATTAAAGATGACGTAGATAGGGATACCAGAAACATTTTTGCGTGAAATAAAAGGGGTTTCTCACTATAATAGATTCTCCTAACACAATAGAGCAGTCATCTAGGCCCAAAAGTAGTCAGAAAGAGTAGATCTAGGAAACGAAAATCACATGCACTTGTACAGGATTTAGATTTGGATCACCAATGGATGGAAACCTCAAATAGCTTTGGTACCATGTAGGAATTTATAGGATAAGTTACTCATATAAAACACCAAAGGACACTTTTCACAAACATATCACAGATTAATACACCAGTATTGTTGACGTGGTTAAAATCCTCAAAGAGGGAAATAATCCATGACCTAAGCCAATGTGACCACTTAAGGCAATTTATTAGTAGAAGGAAGAAAATTTACATAATCTTCTCTCTTGAACGATCACCTTACAAATGAACTTCCATGCTCTTTAAATAGAGATCACAGACCAATTGGGTGCTAAGCCAGGGATCAAGTGTCGATAATACTGAGGAGAGAATGAACCGTCGAATCACTACATATCGTGACTGTTGGATTGTAAGTTACAAAAGTACATAGTAAAGAAACACACTTTACCTAACTCCACACTAAACCAAGTTATACTTAACTATTTCCTATGTGTCAGAATATCCTAACAAGAAGAATGGAAGCACTAAAGCATATAGAATACCCAAGGCCAAGTATGGAAATAACCCTATGCTATAAAATCACAATCAAACAGTCATGGTCCTCATTAAATGATATCTTTCCCCATATCAACTTAATACATATAGTTAAAAGTTGGTGTTGTTATCACTATGTAATTTCCCAAGGTTGTGGACAGAAACCTAGAGATAATGACAAAACCACTTGCAAAACTCAGATCTAGCCCTTCTAACTTCATAGAGGGATCTCTCTTTTTTATTTAAATTTCTGTTTTAAGATATTAGGTTAGTTATAGAGTTATGTAGTTGTTTCTTCAAAGATTTGGTTGAAAAATGCAGGGAAAGTCCATTGGGAATGGAGCCACGAGTCTTTGGGTGATCAAATACAAAAAATGACAAAACATATGTAACAGGGAAAGTTAGGCAAGATTTTGGATCTTTAAAGCATTTGTGAAATGAATGGGATGAAAATGATTTAAGTTCAATTAAATATAGAGCATGTTGAGATGAATTCTATACCTAACATCAGATTGAAAACATTAATATTGTTTACAAGCCAGAGTAGAGTGTATTTAAACAAATTCAATCCTTAATGTTCTTTAAACAATAGAGATAGATAAAGATATGGAAAAATGAGAAAATAACAATTTCACATGAGAAGGAACATCACCAATTGCTTGAAATGGGAATACTAGAGAAAACTCTCTGTATTATTGAAATTGAACACTTCAGTACATTTACAACTTACATCAAAATTTCAGCTTTCTTCACACAAGTCCCAACCCTTGTTCAACTTTATTAAAATATATTTATAAACATTATGCTAAACTAATATCATATTCCAAAAGGAACTGATTACAAAATAATATCTAATAATTTCTAGAAAAAATCCAAGTAATAAACTAAAAATAAAATCAACCACTTGAAAATTGCAGAAAATCTGGAACTCCCAGAAAATATTCATCTTTCAAATTTGGAAATTGTTTCATTAATGTTGATCATCTACCTTGGAATTTGGAGAGGTTGGAGTTGTGTACACACAACATGTTAGCTTCCCTTTCAAACCTGATTACTTTGTCCTCTATATTAACTAGTTATCCCTTTGATTGTTATTTATGATCCAAAAAATTTGAAAAAAATTGCATTTCTATTGATGTTTTCCACGTAGTTGCTCAATAAATTATTTGTATTTTGGAGTTAAATCAAATTTATGTGTTGAACCTTTTTTGCATAGTCTTTGACTTCAACATATTTAAATACTTCATCATTGCCACAAAATATTTGGGAATAAAACATTTTGAATAATAATCCCAAATATTTTGGCTAAACCTCTAAATGAATTTCATAAAATAAAATCTCAAAATATTTCTTTGAATGATTAAATAATAAAAAAAACCTCTTATTTTGAAATCCATATATTGTTTTTAAATCCATGCCTTGTTTTCCCTTCCCATGGATTTTAAACCATCTGTTGTTTTTCCTTCCCATGGATTTTAAAAACCATGTGTTGTTTTTCCATGGTTGTAAAGTATCTTTACTTCCTTTTACTCTTGTAATTTCTTTTGGATAAGTATTTAACCACATTTCATTTCCCATGTATTTATCCTCTTTATACCATAGCCTCATTTCGTAAATATATCACCATAAAAGTCTGCTTTTACTTTCACTTGTAAATTAATTTCATAAATACATCCAAGCTTAAAAACCTAAGTAGCTCCAGAGAAATTAAATTAATGAAATGACACAAATGACCTTCCCACCATATCTTTCACCTCTAAATTAATTTTATAAATATATCCAAGCTTTAGAGAAACCTAAGCTCCAGCTTCAGAGAAATTCAATTAATCAAATGGCACAAATTACCTTCCCACCATATATCATGATATTTAAATCATCGTAAATAATGGTTTTTTTGGGCTAGGGAGGTAGGGATGGTTTTAGGGGGGTCTGAAATGAAGGAGAAGCTGACCACTGTAAAACCTAGTAAAATTGAAAGCAATTTTCGGAAGGCGGGAGGGGGTAGGTTAAAGGAAGCAATCCCCCCACCCTGAAATTCATTAAAGGATTAAATATTCACACATCTCGAGGCATGAAGTTTATGGAAATTAATGTATGAAGTGCCTCGAAGTTTATGGAAATTAATGTATGAAGTGTGATGTGGGGTCATAAATTTGATTTGGCTTTTTCAATTTTGACTTTGGTTGCAACATGATAAATAAATGTGGTTCCTATAGTTTATATTGGATTTATTTGTTATTTTTAAATTAAGTTTAATATTTTAAATAAATAATTTCACACTTAGGCATTTTTCTTTGTTTTATGGTTTTGAAGAGAAAATTTCAACTGGCTCTATCTTTTGATTCGAAAGTCGGTTTGAAGCACCAAATATACCTTTGGAAACCTACTTTAGAGCACTTTATCATGAAGGTCGTACAACATGATCTAACCCAAACTTTATATGCAAAACATATTCCAAATATTCAAACTTGTCTTGGTCACAAGACTTCAAGAACTAAATGGCTCCTTGGATAATCAAACCTTAGGCTATGACACCTAGTGATTCATAGGCTATATTTTGCCAGTAGATTCCCAAAATAAATAACTACACAAATTAGAGTCTGATTACCTATATTATAGGATCCTAACAAGTGTCAAGGGGAAGATTCATACCTAGAGAGGTAAACATAAAGTATTAAAATAAATTAACTTGGAGATTGGGATCTCGAGTACAAATCTATAATAAAAGAGTAAAAGATAATGTAGGTTAGTATTTGCATCATGATACTAAAACCATATAATAAATTGAGAATATCGACAATGAAATACCTTAAGAGTTTTCCAAGAAGCAATGAACTTGAAATTCTTGTTGGATACATAGGGATATGAGCATACAATTGAAATTATAATATTTAAAAATAAGAAAGGTAGAATTCATAGTATAAACCATTGTTTCTATTGTATTAATTCAATTGAACTTGGAAACCCCTTTCTAAAAACAATAGATTAGGGTTTTGAAAGTAAAACCAATACCACTTGATGATAACTTAGTACAAGGCCTTATAGTACCTTGTTATACTTAAGATAGAGACTCTGGTTCAAAAGGAAAATATGCCCAAATATCAAGAAATGATTTGAGGACCTACGAAAACCTAGTTTGAGAATCAAAGAAGAGTGGCAAGGTAAAATTTATTGCCTCACTAGACCATTTGACCACTAAAATCATGGTACTAACAATTTGTGACCACTGCAATCTTAGTACCATGCCAATAATATTTTATTTAAAAATAAAAGCCCTCAATCAAAACTTATAAACCAAAATGAAAAGGAAATCCCTCACACTTTTATTTATTTATTGTAACCCTGATAGAGGGTTGCCAAAAGAAATTATTTTAACTACTAAAGGTCTAATGTATCGATATTAGACATGTGTACCTATGGAGAGAAAGGTATAAAATAGGATATGGCATCCCAAATGTCTTTGATTCAAGTCTATAGGAGTGGATGCACTCCAAATTTCTTTAATGACTTAACCGTTAAACGTATATTGTCTTAGAGGAGCATTTTGACAGAACTTGTGAAAGGATATAATGAATAAGGGATTATGGAGAAGAGATTCATTTAATGTAAGAAAATGAAGCTACGTGAAACCCTTAGGACAATATTAACCATCAATTTTTTTACGAAAGGCTCTTCAATAAGTTACAAAACTCGAAGGGAGATTGTTAGCGAACAAATGTTTGTGAAAGATTCCATAGAGAACTTGTAAAAGTCCAAAAAGTATAAGAAAGTTTTTGTTGCTTTAAATAGATGAGAAGTAGTCAATACAAAATCAATACAAAATACAAATAGATGAGAGAGAGATCAATACAAAATGACAACTAGGAAAAATAGGCAATCCAAACAAAATTATCCACCATTCAATCACCATAAACGATTAGAGCCTTCCATCCGTGACTTCATCACACAGATTGGTCAGTACCATGGTTTACACATTGGACACATTGACAAGGGACATACACACTAATAACTCGACGTGTGTTGTGAAGAAAGGTTCCATGGTGCATTGGTTACACATTTGGTTATGAAAGAAGAGGTTGTTGGTTCAATTCACACTAGGTTCAATCTTAAGGACCATAATTTTATAAAACAAGTATTTGAACATTAGGATGCAAAGGAACATTGATGGCATTAAAAAATGGGTTTATTTTAAAAATGCCACATGGAATATCTCTATAGTGTCGGCATACGAATCTGTACAATGTCAGCTCATAGAACCTCACAATAAAAAACGTCTTTGGCGTAACAAATAACAAGTATATATGAATATATCTACCCTAATCTATAACCAAGGGCTCATGTAAATGAATTGTGTGGCTCGATGGTTTAAGTTAATATTAAGAATGAGTAGTTCCAAGAATGTTTCAAGTTCAATTAGTCGTGAGTTGATGCAGTGTTGATTTAGCCCCATACCTAATTTTAATTTCAAAAGGCTACCATAATATGTCATGATAGACATATTGTGGATAGTTAAAGATTGCCTAATTGATGTGGTTCCCATGGTTAAGTGTTCAAACCTCAAACCTCTTATTTTATATACATGTGTGTAATACCTTTTAAGATCTAGAAGCAAAAATAACCATTATAGCAGGAGTGTCTCCATACTCAGGTTATGAGGAAGATTCATACTTAGAAATATATGCACATTGGGGAATATTACCTCTATATGATCTTAGTAGAGGAACATTTGTTTTAAGAAAAAAAATTACTTCAACAATCATTTACAACATGTCAACATTTTATTCAGGGTAATGATTTTTTTAGTGTGTAAGTTGGAGGTACATTACATCATGTCACAAAAGCATAACACCATCCTCGTCATAGTTGATATGTTGAACAAATGTGCCCATTTCATCCTAGAGAAAGACACTTATGACGTCATTGATGTGGTAAGTAAATTTGTATAGTTACATGGATTACCCACAAAGACCATTTTTAATAGAGTCTCAATTTACATCTAGGTTTTGGACAAGTTTGTAGTCAACACTAGGACTCAATTTAAATTCAACACAACAGATCATTTGAAAATAGATGGGTAGATTGAAAGATTAAAATAGGATATGGAAGACATTCTTAGAATGCATGTTATGAATAACATGACTCAATAGCAGAAATACCTATCATTAGTAGAATTCACCTACAATAATAGTTACCATAGTTAAATCAAGATGTCTCCTTATCAAGCTCTGTATGGGAAGCCATGGAAGACACCACTAAGTTGCAAATGAATGGAGGAAAAAATAATAGTAGAGCCAGAATTGATAGAATAGATAGAGGAGATGGCTATTTAGATTCAGCCAAAGTTAAAGGAAACACAACATAGACATAAGAGTTATGCTGTGCTTATAGTACTAATTGAAGTTATAAAGTGGGAATCAAGTTTTTATTTGTAACCAACTCAACAAGACCATAATTTTTTTTGGTAAATGGACAAAATTATCACCCATATACATGTAAACTTCTAGGATAAAAGACAAAATTGGATTATCTGCCTATTCTCTTGTACTGTCATCCCACTTAAATAAAACTCATGATTTTCATGTATATGTTTCATGACATTATGTTTATGATGAATCTAAGACTAAATTAGAGGTATTTGTAGGTATCACTTGTGGGAACCATTATGAATACTCGATTGTAGGGTTCGACATCTTAGGCGTCACTCGGTGGACCAAGTTAAGGTTTGGTGGGACAAATATAGCCTAGGGATTTATACTAAGGATGTTAATTTTGGAAACTAGGGTTAAATTCGATATTGGACAACTTAGATTACCAATATGATACTTACATTAAATTTCTCTTTTCGAGAGGACCAAAATCGACCTAAATATCACCAAATTCAGTGAAGCAGAAGTTAAGTTTTGAATTGTTTTTATTCGTTCATACGTTATGGAATGGTTCGACCCTAACCACATGAGTAACTACTTGGGCCAACCTTAACCCCATGTTAACCCTCAGGAAATCTTATAAATAGAAGTGACCTCAAGTTCATTTCAACACATTGATCAAGTCATTTTCTATTCTTCTATCTTTTGTCTTGGCTCGCGCAAGTTTGATGAAAGGAGTTCGCACATGGTCTAAAATCACAGGTGAAAGGTTCGATCTAGGTTAGGGTTTTTTGGATCTCGGACATTGTCACAGAACAAGGAATTTTGGTCGCTGAACACTAGCACCGAGTGGGTAAGAGAGAAACTAAGGATCTCTAGATGCTGGGAGGCTTATGTGAGTGACTAAGGGTTTAGAAGAAGATCAAAAGATTCAGGTCCCCGGACAATCGCACAGAGTCAACCCGAGAGCGTACATGCCATACCGTATGCTCAAAAAACAACTGTAAGGGAGAAACCAAAGATTTTAGGTGTGTTTCACCAAGGTCACACACATAGATACTTCCTAAGAGCAACCGAGCAGTCACTGTTTCCCTCATACAATATACAAAGAGCGACCAGGGAGTTTCGGTCGCACACAAATAGTTTTGATGAGGGTGTCCAGAGTTCAGATCTAGGGTTTTTCATCTTGCCTTCAATTGGGTTCATTGATCTAGTAGATCCGAGTTTCTCTCTCCTGTTATATAGATCTATATATTTGTAGATTTGATTTGTTAGTTTCCGCTGGAAACATATGTATTGGGATCATTGTACACTCTGATCAAATCTTTTTATTATGATCTATTAAAGAAGAAGATTTGAAAGGGTTTCCCCCTTATGGGTTTTTCCCTAGTCTTGGACCAATCTATTGTCTTGTATGGTTGCTCTATTATCTTCTTTGTCACTGCATAGATTGTTCTTTCTCCAATTACATTTAGGATTAGTTATAATGCTAATAATTGAATGCATTGTGAAGAAGAAATAATTTGGGCTAAAGTAACTGGTACAACAAAGAAAATTCAAATAATTTAACATGGTATTAGAGTTGAGGTGAAGGACAAGCCCAAAAGAAGACCAGAATTGACACCCTCATGTTTAGAAAGTAGATTTTATAGTCAAGATCAAGATGTCATCCTCCACCTTCAAGGAGCATGAAAAGTTGGGTGATGCATCAAACTTTGCTGCATGGAAATCCATATTGGAGATCATAGCTGAAAACATGATGTGCTGGAACACATCCAAGGAAGGATGTCTGAATTCCAGAAAATGCTTCCAATTCCCTCAAGAATAGGTACAAGAAAGGTGAGTCCAAAGAAAAGCAAATTATAGCCGATGGTTTACAAGATCATTTACTTGCATATGTTGGGAATTTAAGAAATTCCAAAGATATGTATGATAATATAGCCGACATGTATGAAGTAAACTACTTGAATGAGATCGTCACCCTAAAATATCAACTCAAGGAAACGAATATGAGCAAAGGGGAAACTATTCAATCCTACACTATGAGGATCTCTAGTATTAGAGATCAATTGTAGGGAGTTGGAGAAAATTTGCATGACAGGGAACTAGTAGTTGTGTCTCTTAGAGGTCTCCCTTCCATTTCGGAAGTTTTCATTACTAGAATTAGTGAAAACAATGTCTTTCCGACATTTGATGAAATTATTGGAAATCTCACTCAAGAAGAGTAAAGAATGATTGCAAGAGGAAGGATTCAAAAACACGAAGAGGGAAAGCCCACAACATATATCACTAATGAAAAAAGGAAGAAGGCAAAAGGAGGTCCATCAAGGAAGACTCCTTCTCAAAATTCAAAAGGAAGGAATGAAAAATTGTTCTCTCATGTTGAATGCTTCAATTGCCACAAGACAGGTCATTATGCCTACGACTGTCCCAAAAGGAGCAAAAGAACACATTACAACACTAGAGGAAACTGCAATAGAAAAATAAGAAAATACTATCAAAGGATGAAGCATGATAAAAGATACGAAAGAAGAAGAAGAGACTCCTCAAGCGACTATGTAGAAAACGGTCCTCCTCAAAAGAAGTAAAATTCTCAAAGGTATGAAACTAATGTTGTAAATAAATCTAAATACATTCTTATCTCTGCTCATACTAGTTCTTCTCCACTGGATTCATGGGATAATTGGTTGTTTGATACTGCGGTCACTCATCATTTCTCTGGTTACAAGGAAGTCCTCTCTAATCTGGTAGAGAGGAGACTAAGCTAAAGATAACTTTTGGAAACAACTCCACTCATCCCGTGAAAGATTTTGGATTTGCCAAATTTTAGTTGAATTCTGGGGAACCAATCCTACTGCATGATTATATGTATGTGCCTAGATTAATGAAGAATATGGCATCTATATTCACATTCGAAGATAAAGGGATGATGGTTTCCTTCATCAAAGGAAAAGTTTTCTACTGATTCACCTATGAGAAATGCATTCGTGCTAGGACTAAGATTTGAAGGACTCTATAGAGTCATTGGAAAACCTCTCCTCGCATTGGTTGATAACAAAAATATTTTGAGTGAATTATGGCACTGCATACTAGCTCATCTACACTATGATGCTCTTCCGAAGTTGAAGAAATTGGTCTCTGGTATTCCCGATGTTCAATCTCATCATGATGGAGTTTGTTCACGTTGTGCAACTGGAAAGAAACAAGGGGGCCATTTCCCTATAGTAAGAACAATACGAATAACATCTTCCATCTCATTCATTCTGATATATGTGGTCTAATGGCTGTACATTCTGTTGGTGGTCATCTCTACTACATCACCTTTATTGACAACTTGTTCGGTCCCTATAGTACAAGTGTAACCCATTATTATTATTAGTGCAACCCCCTTATTATATTTTTGTGCCCATGTAGTCCCCATATTGTTATTATTGTGCCCCATAGAAGTCCACTATTGTTATTATTGTGCCCTTATATTATTACCATTATGTCAGCTCTAATTATATTATGACCCTTTAGACTTCTATATATAGAAAGGAGGTCTTGTCATTTGTATCATCCAAGAATTGTTCTTTTGTGTAACGTAAAGGAGGTTTACCCCTTGAAGAGGCTGATTTATAAGACATTGATCTTTCTTTTCTATCTTTTTGTTGGTTGGTTTCATAACATTTGGTATTAGAGATTTCGATTCTAGGGTTTCTCTACTCCAAACAGGTCATCGAGGAATTTTCGCTATAATGTTTTCGCTACAAAGATTCAAAAGCTAAAAAAAACCCCATTTGAGATGAAATCATTTTGAACTGTGGACCCACATTTCCAATATTTTATCACTATTTTTTTGAATATATGATCTGAGGAAGTTAGGGTTTTTGCAAGCTCTAGAAATCGCTCTGAAACAGGTGATTGTGGAATTTTCGCTATAATTTTTTTCTATGAAGGTTTAGACTCTAAAATAAAAATCATTTTGAGCCAAAATATTGGTGAAACTTAGGCCCAAATCTCAGATCTTGTTTCGCTATATTTTCAGAGATACAGTCCAAGGCATTTAGGGTTTCTACAAGCTCCTGAATTACATCCCAAATAGGTGACCTTGGGAAAATCATCATAACTTTCTCTCTTAGCATCAGATTGAAATTTCGTAAGAAGTTACAGAAAGAGGAGGTAGTGTAATTTTCCTTGTATCATTTTCAGGTCTAAAGGAAAAAAAAGTGACACATATCACTTCGTAAAAGTTTGCTCTACTGAAAAAGTATATAATTAGGTCATCTTATAAGATTGGGAATAGCACTTTCTTGAAGAATCCAATTTTGATCAGACTGGTGGCATTAGAAAGAGTATGCAAAGTGCTATTGCAAGTCAAAATTTTGGACCTCGGAGATCCAAATTTTCAGAGATACAACAAATTCAATATCGTGCGGCTAAATGAAAAATAAAGAATGACTCGAATCAAGAAAATAGAAACACCTAGTAAGAAAAATTGGATGGATGATTTGAATAATATGATTGAAGCTAAGA
Organism: Pinus taeda; assembly: GCA_000404065.3. NCBI lineage: Eukaryota > Viridiplantae > Streptophyta > Pinopsida > Pinales > Pinaceae > Pinus > Pinus taeda. Next base: position 20,006 of record APFE030179620.1, read on the forward strand.
TAAATAGTTTTATATGTGCCATCGAAGCTAATATCGATGGTAGGGAAGTATATTTGAAGAAAGGCATGGAATATTTGAAGAAATACATGGAAAGTTTGAAGGAAGGTTGGACAAAGCTACTACAATAATGACCTCCTAATGACGAAAAGGTAGCAGAGGAAACTCATGATGAGAAAAAATTAAATGTTAATCATGATTTCATAGAATCTAACATTGAATTGAAGAACTACCATATTCCGAAGATCAATATAAGGAAGTTTGATGGCAAGGATCCCATAATATGGATACTACAGATGGAGAAATATTTTGATCTACATGATGTGCAATAGTTACAAAAGGTACGTATTGCATATTTATATTTAGAACTGAATCAATTTTTATGTCATAAATGGATTTGTTCTCATAAACTACTTGTGACCTGGTCAATTTTCATGGAGGAAATGATATCACATTATGAGGATACAAAGAGCAACACCTTCTTTAGACAATTGATAAATCTCAAACAAAAGGGTTCAATGGCAGAACACATTGTGGACTTCAAAAGATTGAAAATAAGGGTAAATGCTATTCCAGAGAAGCAGAGGATTGATGTCTTCATAGTGACTTTAAAGGATAACATTCAACATGAGGTTCATCTTTGGGAACCTGATTCATTGGAGAAGGCATTCAGGTTGGCAAGAAAAATTGAAAGAAAAATTATGGAAACAAGAAATCCTACCACTCACAATTATAAAGATGGAAGTGTTGTTGCTCCTAGCCTTCCACAACCTACAATGTTGACACCACAACAATTGGAAGAAAAAGGAGAAAATGACCTTTGTTACAATTGTGATAGAAAATACACTAAAGGTCATAAGTGTACTGAGAATAAATTATTTTACATTGATTGTGAAGAGGAGGAAGAAAGGGATCAAGAAACGTCAAAAGAAGAGGATATACACCAAGAACCAACCCCAGAGAAAGAAGAAATTAATTCGATGATATATTGTAATGAATTGGTAGGAATTACCACTCCTCAAACTCTCAAGATAGAAGGATATATCAAGAAGAAAAAGGTAATAGTGTTGATTGATTTGGGTAGTAATCATAATTTTATTCATTGTAGGATAGCCAAAGAATTGAATTGCTTCCTATATCTAGCACCAGAGTGTCAAGTAATGGTTGCAAATCGAGGAACCATAAATTTCTCTGGAAAGTGCCATAATACCAAGCTATCCATGGGATAATATGTCTTGAATAGTCCAATGCTTTCCATTACAATGGGTGGTGCAGATGTTGTACTAGGAGTCCAATGGCTACAATATTTGGGTATGATATCTTTTAATTTTCAAGAACTTTTGTTGAATTTTTTTGGGAAGGAAAGGAATTTGAATTAAGGGGTATCGAATGGAAACTGGGAAAGATAATCAGCGCTAACAATATGACAAAGCTTCTAAAGAAAGAACAACGAGGATTAATTGCACAATTATGTCCACTAGAGGTTCCCACATCGAAATCATCTATTTATCCAGATCTCTAAAACGTTTTGGACAATAATTCCAAGGTATTTGAGAGTCCCAAAGGCCTCCCACCTATTCTTGATCATGATCATGCTATTCATTTTATTCTAGGAAGTGTTCCTCCAAACATCAGGTCTTACAGATATCCCTATGCCCAAAAGAGTGAAATTGAACGTATGTTGCAAAAATGTTAGAGGTTGGTATAATTCAACCTAGTCAAACTTATTTCTCTACTCCAGCCGTATTGGTGTGCAGGAAGAGTGGGTGATGGCGCATGTGTTTGGATTGTAGGGAGCTCAACAAGCCCACTATTAAGGATAAATTTCCCATTCTGAACATTGATGAATTACTAGATGAATTGCATGGATTAATTTACTTAACCAAGTTAGATATTTGTTTAGGATATCATCAAGCCAGAATGAAGATTGAAGACATTCTGAAAACAAAATTATTGAATAAAGATGTATATTCACGGACTCCAGAAGCAATAAAGGCCTTTGAACATCTTAAATATGTAATGTGCCAAGCACCGGTCTTAGCTACACCAGACTTCATAAGAACATTTATTATGGAATGTGATGCCTCGAGAAATGGAATTGGTGATATTTTAATGCAAGAAGAAAGACCCATTGCTTTCAAAAGTCATCCAATTAAAAGAAAGTATTTTGACAAAGCTATTCATGAGAAGGAAATGTTGGAAAGACTACATGCACTTAAGAAATGGTGACCTTACCTAATGAGTAGATCCAAGTTCAAACAATATTGCCAGAACTTGACGAGGAAGGAAAAATCATATTGGGACTTGAAGTAGTCATAGAAATAAGAACCCGACAGCAACGAATAAATTTCTTACAAATCAAGTAGTTTCGCCACATTTTTAGCGCATGAATAACTGCTGTCAATTCCAAATCATAGGCTAAATATCTTTGCTTATGCTCCTTAAGCTTCCTAGACTCGTAAGCAACCAACTTTCCTTCCTGCATTAACACTTCGCCTATGCCTTCCTTGCTAGCATCACTACAAACCACATAATCTTTATTTGGATCAACAATACTTAAGATAGGTGCGGTCATGAGTAAATGCTTCAGCTGATCGAAGCTCTCTTGGTATTCTGAGATCCACTTAAAAGCCCTTCCCTTCTTTTGTAATGAAGTAATAGGATAGGCTACTCTAGAAAATCCTTCAATGAATCGTCTGTAGTAGCCAGCTAGACCCATAAATGATCTTATATTAGCCACATATTTTGGTATTGGCCATTCCATTATGGTCTTTATTTTCTTTGGGTCTATGGCTATTCCATCTTTAATAATGACATGCCCAAGATATTGGATTTGTTCTTTAAAGAAATCACATTTTCTATATTTGGCATACTACTGGTGTTCCCTTAAAACTTGCAGAACAATACGGAGATGCTCTTTGTGCTCTTCTACCGTCCAAGAGAAAATCAATATATCATCGATAAATATTAGCACAAAATTATCTAAATATTGATGGAATATGTTGTTCATAAGACACATGAAGGTTGCAGGTGCATTTGTTAACACGAAAGGCAATACAATGAACCCGTAATGCCCATATCAAGTCCTAAAGGTTGTTTTCACTACGTCCTCCTCTTTGATTCTAATTTGATGATAACCCGAGTGTAGGTTGATTTTTGAAAGCATGGTTTCTCCTTTCACTTGGTCAAAGAACTCATCTATACGAGGTAGAGCGTACTTGTTTTCTATGGTTAACCTATTTAGTTGACAATAGTCCATAAACGTACGCAGGGTTCCATCTTTTTCTTAACAAAAAGTACCAGGGATCCCCAAGGTGATACACTTGGTCGGATGTAATTTTTATCAAGTAATTCTTGTAACTACATTTTTAGTTCTGTTAACTCTGGTAAACTCATGCGATAAGGGGCGCGAGATACCAGAGCAGCCTGTGGCAGTAGTTCAATAGGCAAACGAATATCCCCTTTTCGGAGAAGTCCCAAAATTTCTTCAGGAAATACATCCGGGAAATTCTGCACTATGGGTATATCTTCTAAGGAAATATACTTTATTTTGAATTAGAGTACGCTACTTGTATTTCATAAATCTAGCATCCTTTTCGGTTACACTTGGCCAATTAGGAGGTTGTCACTGGCCTCAATTTTAAGGGTCTTCTTATTCTCTAAATTCCCTGTCTCTTTCCTTCCTCGTCCATGTAGTTAATAATTTTGGTTTTATAGTTAAGGAGGGACCAGTGTTTTTCCAACCACTCCATGCTGATTAAAATATCGTATGATCTTAAGGGAAACACATTCAAGTCTTCCATAATCGACTGTCCTGCTATCTGTAGGGGACAATTGCTGACCTTTACCAACACTCTTCTCTTGGCTCCTATTGCTAATTGCACTAACCAGGGATTTTAAAACTTAAAATCTTGCAAACAACATTGTTCTACTACACTGGTATTAATGTAACTGAAGGTTTCTCCAGGATCAATTAAAATAGACACAGTTTGGTTGGATATTTTACCTTCAAACTAGATCATGGTTGGCTAGTACTCCGCTTGATGGTCTTCAAGTGCAACATTAATTTTAGGCATGCTTCTTGCCACTTCTCCCACTGTTGATGCCTCCTAAATTTGTGCTACCTAATTGGTTCCCATGTGGTGTGGACAATTTTTAACATAATGGGGTCCTCCACAACCCTAGCACTGTACCAGTGGTCTACCTGCCATCTCTACTTTTGTTCTTACTGATTGTTCATTTATCTTGGTCTCACTGGGAATTTTGAACCTCAGCGGATTTCTGTTCAAGTTTATATTGGTCTAACCCTTTGGGGGTTTATTGACCATAAAATTATTTCCTTTACTACTGGAGAAAAATCTGTTCCCCTTCCTTTCATTCCATCTTTTAACTCCTTCCCATTTTGGCTTGTTTTGCCGGTAACATATTCAGGCCTTCCATATGACTTCATCCATGGTTTTTGGATTATCAAACTCAATATTCTCCTTCATATACAACGATAAGCTGCTAACAAACGTCAGTACCTTAGCCTTTTCTTCCCAAATGTATGGGACATAGCGTAGTAAGGATGTAAATTTTGTTATAAATTCATCCATGGTTAATTGACCTAATCAAAGGTCATGAAACTCCTTGGCTTTTTCATTGTAAAACCTTTCAGTTAGATATTTTTCATTGAAATATCTTTGAAATTTATCCCAAGTTATGTCTTCTCATTTACACAACGTACTATTTTCACTTCCTCCCACCATAGGGTGGCTTTTCCTTGCAACTAAAAAATGGCCAACCAAGCCTTTAAGTTATGATAATATTCGTACAGCTGGAAATACTTGTTCATGTTGATGAGCTAAGCTTCTGCATCCTCCTTTTGTTTGCCATCAGAGAGTGGAGGTTTTATCTTTCATAATTCTCCCTAAAGTTTTCTACCTTTTGTCTCTTGTGCTTGTCATGTTCTGATACATTACCAAATTCTTCTTCTTCATTCTCTTCACTGCCTTTATTTTCTGCTCATTCAACATGAATTTATTTTTCTCCAGTCATGTTTCCCTCCTTAGGGCTGGGAATTTTTTGTTGTTGATTCTATCTATTTAGCAGAATCTTCATGATACTTTCACGTTCTTGCATCAACCATTTGTTTTCTGCTCACAGTCGAGCCATTTTTACTTTTAATTCTTACATGGTTTCCAATATGGCAGTATTAGTGTTAGGCAGATCTTCTCCTAATTGCACCCATACCTCAGGATTAGTCTCCTGAAAGGTTGTATCTCATGTCCCAGTCACCGTTCAGTGAGGTATAGTTCCCATTCTTCTCATGTTGGCTGCCCTGCTTCCTCTCTGTGTATATCACATATTTTGTTAATCATAAATTTTCCAGAGGTCTCAGTTTGGTAACCTAGGCACTCTGTTACCACATGTCACACACCCAATAAACATAATTTTTTTTTTTATAAATCTATTTGATTTAAACTATATATCATTAATCGATTCAAAACTTTCGTTGATTTAACTAATCATTATTTATATACATATACAGGCATTTCATGTTATCAACCTTAAATTCACAATACCATCATTGTATTTAACATAATCAAATCAATATTTATGGAGGATCTTCATGGTATAAGCATAGATATGGTTTTATTGATGGTTGTAAGTCTATGTTTGGAGAAGGGATATATGCCCCTTCATATGCTTATAGTTACTAAAGGAATTACACATACTATATTGATCAATCATCTCATAATCTGAATTTATATGTACATTTGTTGAATCTCTAATGGTTGTAATTAATTCATGCGACTGACTGCCCTAGGTACGTGTACCATTGCCTCCTATGGAGTATTCATTGTAGGTTGCCAACTGGTGATTGGTGTGTGGTTGTGTGTGCAACATCAATGATGCTACTGCGATCTCTTGATCAGATGGTGTTGTGGAGTATGTACTGGGATAAGCCTATCCAACGAAAGAGTTGGGCTGCATTGTTTCATTCATCATTCACAGCTTGGGTCTCTGGTTTTTCTACAGAGAAACCCTCTTAGTAATATATTTCTCGTCTGAATATTTTTCCATTCCTTCTACTTATGACTACGCTTGGTCCATGAATACTGAACCCACTCCGTTCCTCCACACGCTATTGTTGATGGGGTCTTTCCAGCCAGATGCAGTACCATTATGCTTCTCGATTGATCAGGTGAATACTCATTTTCCTCTAAATGTCAGTAAGGTTTTATTATCATTTACATTCCTCAATATATTTTTTAAACAAATCTCTGCCATGGGTTATCTGTTAGGTCCTCCATACCCAAATGCAAAAGTGCATGGAGTATTGATTCCTTCTGCTGAAGTTTGCTGACTTGAAGCTATAATTCGTCGGGTATGCATCAGGGTTTGTGGTTCTTAATGGATGGGAAAAAAGTTGTGAACTTAATTTTCTTTGATAGCTGAATAGGGTACCATCTAATGGGCATTGAGACTGTATATTTAATTTTGGCTTCTTTGAGGCTCCAAGCCTTATAATTATTTTAACTTAGATTTTCATGTGGAATGTCTATATGTGAGAAAACCCTCGTTGGGGGTTCTGCATGGTGTTTGAATTCAGTCCTTATTCTGAACTAAGAATTTTTGTTTGAATATATGAATAGTTGTCATGGACTTGGCACTGTTTTCATTTTTATGCAACTATCCCATTTCTATTTCTTTATAATACTATAATTTTTATTGTTTCTGAATATCATGTATGGTTCCAGTTTTTAAGATATTACAACATTCTACCATTATTTTTAGTCCGATTAAGGGCTTTGTGTCTGAAGTTGCAACGGTCTAGTTTAGTTTCGGTCGTAGTCATTTTTAGAGTTGAGGTTGGTGCTAAAACCCTCATACTGTTTCTTTCTGCAAGGTCTTAGATTCCTCTTATTTCATAAACAAGGAAATTCCTCATTCTCACCTACAATCGGTTAGGTTTAAATATAGTTATGTCAATGTTATCATGCTTCTGGTGCTAGATAATGTCATTTCTATGTATTGTTTTTGTATGGTTGATGACATTGCTATAGAGTACCATTTTAATCTTATGCAGAATTTGGGGTTTTCCAATTATGTCTACCAGCACTGTTAAGTCTGTCTTGTTGTGTCTATAATTTTCTATGAATAGTGATTCACATATTTTATCACATTACCTAGGTTTATAGTTCTATATTTTCGTACAGCCTCTAGGGATTCAACCAACAGTTTCTACATTCAAGTTTCATCATTTCACTCTATCTTTCTGCTTCTTATAAATTCATTGATATTGTCATCTATAGTTCTGGGTATTTTTATAAATTGATAGTACTTGATTTTCATTTACTTAAATATTTTCTATCCTTATAATTTAGCAGTGGATAATATTATTTTCTTATAGAGTTATTGTCTTTCTCATGAAAGCAAATTTATAGCTACAAATTTACTTTCCTTGCAAACTAAAAACAAATACCTTTGTTTGTATTTAGTCTACCAATGTAATTCTTAAGCACGAAATTCTTAAGCAATTTTTAAGGATAATCCTGCGACGAAAATAACTAGAAATTCTAAATTATACTGATTTGTTCCACTTATAACCCAGATGAACTAGTTGTGATTATTAATTACTTGCCTCCCAACCTTGAGATCAACACTTGCCTTCACTTAAGTCTCCCCCTGAGCTACCCTTCACAGGGTCTTCTCTTCAAGAACTACTGTCCTGTTAAGGAGTAGCTATCTGGTCTCTACCACACTTAGCTATTGTTCCATTGGCTGTCACTACAACACAGTGCAACAATTGTTGTTGTTTCCTCCTTCCAGATCTCAGATTCCTCTAACCTTCTTAATCCATTTCTTGGAATTAAATTTCTGAATGAAGTATTTAGGGTTGGGTAACCACCCAGCCTAACTATTTGAGAATTAAAATTGTCATCCTTTTGACAATTCCTTCTCGTTTATTTTTAATTAAACAATTTCTGCCATCATTCTAGCATTCCACTTTTTATGCCTTTAAATCAAGATTAATTAAAAATAAATGTAATTTAACCAGTATTCAGTTTGTTTCAATGCAGTAAATAAATATTTACATTTACGGGAGACATCACACCTTTCAATCCATAATATTCGAAGGAGCAACCCAAAAACTATATTAAGGAAGGAATGTCGAAAAATAGGAAAATGAGAGGGAATGTGAATCCATGTTTTATGACTTTTATAAAATTTTGGCCAATTTATTTAATGATGAGGAGAACTAATTAAATTTTCAACAATTAACCATGAAATAAATACAAATAAATACTATCAACAACACACACATAAGAAACACATAATGACATCGTATATACGTGGAAACACATAAAGAGATAAAACCAAAAATCTTGTTTTTTTGTTGTAAATTCAACCACCACTCCTTTTTACATCATTTTATGTAGGCACCAACCTACAAGAGGCTCTAATGTCTTTGTTTCTTTGCAAGCACCCACTTGTTGGAAGAAACAACTCCCATTGTTCATAGGCACCAACCTAGTGATTTCTCATGCATCTACATGAAGGATACTCCAATCCCATGATAAAAGATATCAATATTTGTTTGTCTGGCTTACTTGATATTCCCTTTGTTGTAACTTTCTTTTTTCAATTCTTTTCACTTTCCTTGTAACAACTTTTTCTCCAACAACAAATTTTTATCCCATTGTTCTCTATATGCTTCAGATCTTTATCATTTGAGAGGTTTTAAATATCTTATCTAATAAACTATCTCACTTTCTCTCTTATGTTGTTAATTTTTTTTTTTATGAGAATTAGTGCTAAATTTCTCTATTGCAATTCAAAGTACCTATTTATATACAACTCTTCACCTCTATTATATTTTTTTACATTTTCACACATTAGGAGTCATAAAACTTCAAATTCTTCCCTTTGAGATTCACTAGCATTTTCTTCAGATTCACAAAATGCGACACTACATTTTAAAACTAATAAAACAAAACACCAAGAAAAATATTGAATTGTTGAGCACCAATTTTAGAGATATGGTGTAATGAAGTTAGGCTTCCTAAACACTCCTGCAATATTCTTCAAAGAGGTTATCTTATATTTTTTCACTTTGTTTTTTGGGACGTTTCAAACCATGAAACTTTGAGGATACATATAGAAGATCATGATGTACTTTTGGTTCATATTAAATACCTTTTTTTGCTATAATTTTGGAGATATTCTCTAAGGAAGTTAGGATTATTGAATGCTCCTAATTTCTATTTCAAACATGTCAACTTGGTATTTTCATATATTTCTTTCTATGATGTTTCAAAATATGAAATTTGGAAGAGACAAATGAGAGATCTTAGGCTACTTGTGGTAGAAATTTCAGATCATGTTTCACTACAATTTTGGATATGCATTTCAGGGAAGTCATTGTTCATGGTTGCTCATGAAATATGCTTCAAACATGTTAGTTTGTCATTTTTTATATAAAATACTTCCTATGATGTTTTTGAATGTGAAATTTGAATGAGATAGAGAAGATATATCTAGGTACATGTGGTAGAAATTTTATAACCAAATTTGCAAAATTAGACATGTGACATGCTATGGAAACTTACTCTTGGGAGTAAGCCAAAAGAAATAAGTATTTGGAGAAGTAGGATTGTTGAAGGAAGAAGAAACAGGTATGCCTGGTGAAGGTAAAATAAACAAATTTAGTGAAGACAAGAGTAGTAAGTATACTTGGTGAAAGTAGAAACAAGTAATAGACACTATGAAGAAGCAAGAAAGTAGTTTGGTTCCTATGACTATTTGCAATAGTGAGGATTGGTGTCTTCTGTAGGTTGGTGCCCATATAATTATAAGTTGGTGCCTATAAACTAACAAAGAGGATTGGTGCATCATTAGGTTAGTGACTACAAAGTAATACAGGAGATTGGTGTCTCCTACAGCTTGGTGCCTACAAATAAACAAAGGGGTTTGGTGTCTCCTATAGGTTTGTACCTACAAATCAAGAGAGGGGATTCATGTCTCCTATAGGTTGGTTCCTACAAATAAACAAAGGGGATTAGTGTCTCCTATAGGTTAGTTATTATAAAGTATTAGAAGGGATTGATATAATAGTAGGTTGGTTCTTCCAAATTGATGTAATGGTAGGTTGGTGCCTACAAAATATTTCATATAATGAAGTTTTTTGGTGTTCTTACAGTAGGGTTTCCATGTATATTTTGTGTTAATTTTAAATTTATGATGTTTGAAGTGATTTAAATAAGTAAAATTTGTCATTATAAGGATTCACCCCCCTTGGTATAAGATTGAATTCCAAGTGTTGGTTTCAAAGTAGGTTCCTTCAGGAGAAATCTAACCCCTGGATGGTAGATCTTAAAGGGACCATGGGTAGTAAGGATGTATCTTACACATCCATAGCTCCATTATTGGATGGATGAAAGTATGATTTTTGTAATATAATAATGATGCATCATCTAAAGACTGAAGGAATTGATACTTGGAAATGTGTAGTGGATGGAAGGAAGGACAATAAGCATAATAAATAAGCCATGGATATTATCTCAAAATTAGATTCCAATAAGATGATTTATTAGGACTATTCTAAAGAAATTTAGGACAAGCTACAAAGCATATATGAGGGATATGACTTTCACACTACATATGAAACAAAGACGAAAAGGTCAATTCGGAAGGAAGCATTCCCTAAAGATTTAAAGAAGACAGGATAATTCAAATCTTGTGATTACTTTAGTGATGTGTCAGATGCGTAAGAAGTACAATCTATCTCAAGAGGAAATAACCTTGATTGTTTCATGCTCTTAACTCTAGTGTCGGAGTGATGTTTTTTAAAGAATGGTTATATGTAATTCCCACTCTCTAAACCTATTATGCTACTTTATATTGTCAGCCTACCCACTATGAGATGTCTTGATATGATAAACCCTTATTAGTGTTATTAGTATAAGCATGAGGTATGTGTATTCTAACTACATACCCACACCTTGCATGAATACTTTAGTATTTTATGGCCTATTATGCTAGATGAATGATTAATTATTAAGTTATAATTAACCTTAAGATTGATTAATGATTAATAGTATAATTAACATTAATCTTGATTAATAGTTAAGTTTGATTAGTAGTTAATTAAATGGTTAACATTTAAGCCTAATCAATAATTGATTAATGATTAAATTAATATTTTAATTAACCAAAATTCTTTACTGACCATTAAAAGTTTATATCATTTTTATTAACTCTTATTTCATTACACGGGTGGGTGAATGACTTAACCATAAAAGGAATTAATTAGGGGGTAGTGGGGTACATACAAGAGATAAGGTGGGTATCGCTCAAGGGTCATCAATGAGAGTTAACTAGCAATAATGGGACGTGGGAAAAAAAATGAATTCATGGAAGATAAGTGTGAGGAAGTAGCTTGAGGAAAGGGGAATTTTGGGTCTTGGAAGTGTTGGGTGCAAAAAAACATTTTTTGATGGAGAAGTGGGGAAATAAGGGTTGAGAGAAGGCCAATGGAAGTTTTGGATAGTGAAGTGGATTTTGAGGGAGAGCTCGTATACACTACGATTACATTGTGGACATGGTATCAAAGGGATAAGGAACATGTGGAGGTTATCTGGTCTAGAAAGTTTGATAGTGTCATGTCCCTAGGGCACACCTCCAAGAGCAGTATTGGCATACCCTCCTACTCAATCATAAACTCTTTTCCAAGTATGACCTCATAGTAATCCATCCCGATGATAATGAATTCAGCCTTCCCTTTCCAATTTCCAATCTTCACTAGAACATCTTATAGAATCCCAATGACTTTTCTTCCTTCCAAATTAACTACTTTGAAATATGCATAGGTTGGAATGAAATTTAGTCTCAATATCCTAGTGACATCCTCCTTCATGAATTTGTGAGGCACTCGACTATCGAATGTAGCAACAACAAACTCCCAATTACATCCATCTACACAAAATTCAAATTCCTCATTTTTGGATCGTGTTCTAGGGTAACTTATTTCATTGTAGCTACTCACAAAACCTACATGACTCTAATGTATGCATGATAATTTTTTTTTCTCTTGCCCTTCTCATATTGTTGCAAAATTGTGACATTTTCCCTAATGGAAAATGGTTGTCCATGTTTTCTTCACTACACAACCAACATACAAGCGATTTCTTCCCCTTCGAGAATCCACTCAACTTCATTGCATCCTCCTTCAAATACTTTTCTTTCCCTTCATCATTTTTCTTCCTCCTCTCGCCCTACTCCTTCCCTTTTGCCTTACCTTCATGGTAGTTTAGAATCTTGTCTGCAGCATCGATAACTTCTTCAAGGGACTGAACCTTTTTCCTCTTCACTTTAGCCTGATCCCACGCTTGCAACCCTATCACAAGGTTGAACAACCTATCCTTCTCATCCATATCTGAAAGCTCCAAGATGAAGCTCGAATAGTCCCACATATATGGTTGTTGGCTCCCCATTTTCTTGATCGAATCACCATTGTTCTTGCACTCCAAGTCCCATATTGCTGACCAAAATGAGCTATTGGCGCTTCCTTTATCTTCTCCCTTGTGGTGATGTCTTCCATCATGATACCCAAAGCAATCTACTCTGTAGACCTTCTACACCACATCTTTGCATCTTTTGTTGAGAATGGTACAATAATCCTTACCTTTGCTTCCTATAAGCACCCCAAATTGGTCTAAGTATTGCTCCATATCCTAAACAAAGTTGCTCAAAATATTTGCATTCCTTGCAACATCATATGATTCCAATTCGTTCCCTTTCACATGGATAAAAGTATTGAAAACACCCTTCCCAATACCCTTCTTCAAAACTACTAACTCATCTACTACAGTGGTGGAGACATTTACCACCAAATTTCTCCAAATCACATATATGCATCTTCTTCGACTTGTTCCTTCTTAACGACATCAACAATTCTCTAAGATTCTTCAAACCCCTATATAGACCTCACTCACTGTCATGACCACCTTATTGTCTTGTGTTTGAAAGTAATCTTCATTAGGTGTACAAATAATAATTTTCGAAAAAAAAGACACATCGTTCGAAGTGGGCTAACTTCTTTTCCAACACATCTGATTGAGCAGCCTCCATTTCTTCCTCAATAACTTCAACTCTCTAACAGCTCTAAATTTGTAATACCAACTATCATGGCAATGGCAATGGTAGTTGTAAAAAGCACAACATTACCTTTTTTCTACAGGTGCCAACTGTCACTACAATGGCATGTTTTAAAGAGTCACAACAGTCCTGTCCGTCTGCTTCAACAAAAAATAGCCCTAATACCAATTGTCACGCCCCAGGGCATACCTCAGAGCTATAAACTTACCGATTCTTGTCAGTTATGCAACACCAGCGTGGTCTCATCCGGATGGTGAAACCGACTTGAGTCTACTATTCTGTAACAAGATCGATTTCCTA
>APFE030179625.1:2062-29467 GCA_000404065.3 Pinus taeda
ATCCTAGAGATACATATCTCACACTTCATGCTTATACAGATGCAGATTGGGCTGGAAGTGTGGATGACAGGAAGAGCACAAGTGGTGGAGCATTCTTTATGGGTTCCAGATTAGTATCCTAGTTCAGCAAGAAACATAGTTCGATTGCCTTATCTACAGCTGAAGCGGAATATGTGGCAGCTGCATCTTGCTGCACTCAACTCCTTTGGATGATGCAGACGTTGCAGGATTTTCAAATCACTTGTACACCACCCATCCCCATCTTATGTAATAATACAAGTGCAATCAACATTTCAAAAAATCCGGTCATGCATTCAAAGACCAAGCACATACCGATCAAGTATCACTTTCTTTGGGAACAAATGTTGGAACAAAAGGTCAAATTGGAGTATGTTCCTTCTAAGGAACAAGTTGCTGATATTTTCACCAAACCACTGCCCAGGGAAACTTTTGAATATCTCAGATAGAAGCTGGGAGTTGTTGATGTATCATCTTGCCGTTAAATCTTGTCAGTTTCAGAGAAAAACGGGTGTACGCATGTTGGATATGGAGTATCCGCGTACATACGCTGGTTTGTGCAAAGAAAGTCGCGTATATGGAGGCTTGATGGATATCAGAAGGAACAGGCTCTGGTTGAAGATATTCTGATGTGGGTCTGACAAAGACCATCCGACACAGGTTCAGGGGGAGCAGATAATCTTTGTTGGCATTATCTTAGAAGATTTTTGGTTCTGGTTCATAGCTGTTGTTGATTTCAGGTGGAACAAAGACAGAGGGAGAACATAAAGAAATCTTGAATGAAGATTGACAGCTGCTGCTGCTATCAGTTGTTGATGACCTTCATAAGTCATGTTTTAAATATTCGTCTCTATGTCATGTATCTCTTTCTTATATGGTGTCAAGGTCATGTAACGACCTATATTGGTTCCCCACTATGCCTGGGATGAAGATGTAATCATCATATGTAAATTTCTGATGTATATGGATGATCCCCACTTGGTTGGGTGATGGATGTATGTATTAAGTCTTTTGGTGATAGAAAGGTCTTGTATTGTTGCATAAGTCTTGGTTCTTCTTAAAGAACACCTTTTTGCAGATCTTTCCTACAGTCAGGGGGAGCATGGTCAGCACAACAGGACAAATATTCCAGCATGTACTCAGGGGGAGCATAACCCTTTGCCCTTGATGACAAAGGGGGAGAATGATCTTGAGGATCTTGGTGTTTCCATCAAGTCCAAAGGGGGAGATTGTTGGCATTATTGCACAGGTTTGGAGCTATGGCACAGGTGTTGACCTTGATGGCAACTCTCTTTGGTAACAGATCTTAGTTAAGGCACTCAGAAAGAAGAAAAAAACATTTACGCAGGTTCATCTAGAAAAATGAGCGTATACACACGGGTTATACATTACAAAAGCACGTATATGTTGGGGATCATATTTTTGGTCCATGGTAGTTAGTCCTTGGAATTTGAACCTATGTTTTGGACCAAGGCGTTTCGGCAGATGTGTTGATCCCTAGTTTTGGGTTCATGGTATTGAAATGTTATCGTTTTGGACCATGGTATTGAGGAAGGCCTAAGACTATAAAAGAGGAAGGAGATCAAGTGGCAAAGGATCATCTGAATTATTATTGAACATCTGATAAAGTGCTAGAGCTAGTATATTGGGTTATGTTGCAGATCTAAACTTGAATGAAGGAGGAACCTTAGCGCAAACGGAAGGATAAGTTCTACTCATGGGTTATAATCTTTAAGCTTGAATGATAGTATCTGTGTATGAATTGATCTGCTAGATGTGGTGCTTGCTTGATTGATGAGTCTGATAATCTGGGTTAGTTAGTGATTGAATGTCTGGAAGAGTGTGTTATCCTTTATAGATCTGTACGTAGGTTTAGTGAAGCGAAGGCGCATATACACACAGTTTCGGTGAAGTAAAGACGCGTATACACAGGTTATTCCATATGCAGATGCGTATGCATGCATGTTGCAGACTGTTGAAATATCATATATGCTTTAAAGTTGTGATCTAGCTACTTCTGTTTATTACTGCTGTGTTCTGGGTTCTGTTTCTGTTGTGTGGTTACTGGTACTGTGTTCTAGATATAGCTGTAAGAAGAATATCTACTTGATTCAGATCTAATTTGTGAAAAGGAGTTTGGTTGATTCTTGATGTTCATGGATCCAGTCTGAAAATTGATGAAACGTGGTCCCTGGAAGAAAGAGAAGGTTGTAGCCTTCTGTAGGCCAGCACCTCCGTACTAGTATCTTGGCTAGTGCAAGAGCTAAAGGGGGGTTGTAGCTCCCTTCCAGGAGAAGCTGGAAAATGAGAGAGAGTTGTAGCTCTCTGCAGGTTGCAGCCTGCGTACTGGTAAAGGACTGCACCAGTACATTGTAAACAGAAGTTTCTAATTAAAAGAAAGATAGAGACGAATTGCAGCAGGTGGTTTTCACCCACATTGGGTTTCCACCTTATATCTTGTGTTCTTGTGTGTGATTGTCTTTCTGCTTTGTTTTACTGACTCTGGTTACTGGTTATTTGATTCTGCATCACAGATTAACAATCATCATCAGAAAGTTAAAGTAAATTAAAAGTTTGCTTTGTATACGCGGGTTTCCTTCTGAATAGTTGCGTATATGCGTGAGTTTAATTAACTGAAGTAACGTATACAATTTGGTTTTAGAAAAGGAATATTTGACCTGATAATATTGATTCACCCCCCCTCTCAGTATTATTTCCAACACAACTACCTTTGAACAAGTGGCTTATAAATAATTATGGAAGAAGGTGATGCAGGAAGAACATCAATCCATCATGGAGAATGGGGTTTGGGAAATCGTTACTAGAAATAGTGACAAATCGATTGTCACTTCAAAATGGATCTAGAAAATCAAACATGTCATTGATGGAAACATAGACAGATACAAATCTAGATTTGTCGCAAGGGGTTTCTCACAAAATGAAGGAATATACTATGAAGAAACCTTTGCTTCTACTGCCAGGTAAGCTACTATAAGATCTTTGGTTTCGCTCGCTGCTACTATGGGACGAAATATCCATCAAATGGATGTGAAATCAACATTTATAAATGGAACCATTGATGAAGAAGTATACATTGAACATACAGAAGGTTTTGATATAAATATCATGGATACACATGTTTTCATACTCAAGAAATATCTATATGGATTGAAGCAAGCTCATATGGCTTGGTATGGAAGAATGGATGCATATCTCTTAAGGATTTGGTTCATCAAAAGTTATGTCAATGAAAATATCTACATAAAGATAGTGAAGAATGAACCAATCATTATACTACTATATGTGGATGATTTTTTTATTTCAGGTGTGGAGCACATAATTCTAGAATGGAAGAAAATGTTGGTAGCATAATTTGAAATGAAATATCTAGGACTCATGCACTATTACTTGGGCTTGGAAGTCTGGTAAAAAACTAGTGAGATATATCTTGGTTAAGGTAAGTAAATAATCAAGATGTTACAAAAGTTTTGTATGATGTATTCCAACCCTATGAATACTCCCATGATCACAAATCTCAAGAAGTTTAAAAGCTTTGACTCTAGTCTCATTGATCCTAAAAGCTAATGTAAGTTGGTGGGATCTCTGATGTAGTTGGTGAATACGAGACCCGATATATTTTTTCTATAAATGTTCTTAGTAAATTTCAGTTGGAGCCTCATCATGACCATTGGATAGCTACCAAGCATATCTTCATATACCTATGTGGTACAATTCATCATTGCCTGAAGTATGATGGAAAGTAAGTCAAGTTAATAGTTTTTTTGATTCTGATTGGGGTGGTAGTGACACTGATGGAAGAAGCACTACCGGTGGTTGTTTCAGTTTGGAATCTGCAATGCTTTCATGGATGAGTAGAAAGAAATATCATGTTGCATTAAGTAGTGCTAAAGCGGAATATATTGATGCATGTGAAGTAGGAAAAGGAGTAGTTTGGTTAAGAAAACTCTTGTTAGATTTGTTTGGAAAGCCTCTAGATCCTACAATGATAAATTGTGATAATCAAAGTAGCATCAAGATGTCTAAAGACCCTATATTCCATTCTAGGACGAAGCATATCAACGAGAAGTACCATTACATTAGGAGTTTGGTACAAGATGGGGTTGTGAAGCTACAATATATTTTGACAGATGAACAAGTAGTTGATGTGTTGATAAAATCTCTTTCAAATAACAAGTTTTAATATTTTAGAAGCATGCTTGGATTGGTTGATGTTACAAATTTAGTAGATAGGGATAAATTAAAAATCTTGCGAAAACAAGATGCTTGGGAGGACATTTGGCAGGCTTATGTGTTAATATCTAGATCCCGAAGTAGGGAGGGTGGCGTTGGCTATGGAGCTCCAACCTTGAATATGCAACTAGATCCCTGGATGAGTAATAGAGCTCAAAATCCTGGTGGTACCAAAAGTGGCTAAAGTTTGAGGTCACCCTAGTCCCACCTGATTAATTTACCCTAGTCAGCATTAAAGAAATTTTGAAGTCTAAAATGAGCCTCCTAAGGAATATTATAATAATGGAAATAATAAAGTGAGATTAGATTACATCATCAAGTTTTAGAGGGATAAAAGAGAAAACTACTCTTTCAACCCATATTTTCAACTTATCTCCCTTCGGTTTTACTCAAATTTTGAGCAGGAGAACTCATTGGATGCATAAATTAACTCCTCATCCAATGAGTACCCATGATGCATACTTTTGATGGACCCTACTACAAGAAAAATGAGAAATACATGAAAAAAAGTGATTTCAATCACGTTTTTTCATATATTTCACGTTTTTCATATATTTATCATTTTTCATGTAGAAGAGTCTATCGGAAGTATGCAACATGGGTACTTCTTGGATGGATAATTAAATTTTTCATCCAATGAGTGCTCCCACTCGAAATTTAAGTAAAACTATAGGGAGATAAGTTGAAAATACGAGTTGAAAAAATAGTTTTTTTTTTTTTTTTTTTTTTTTTTTTTTTTTTTTTTTTTTAAATATTCTACTTTTTTTGCTCCCAAAAATGTAAATCACCCCCCATGGTTAACATCATCATATTGAATCTTATTGGTTCTTATAAAGTTTATTTTGGTTGTACATTTTTGTTTTGAGGCCCATTGTAGACCTCAAAATTTCTCTAACGGGTATCTAATTTGTAGCATTTTGTGTGCTAGAACTCTTCGTAGCTCATATCATTTTGAGATCTTCCTTGTACCTTTATATGTATGTAATTATGAATACCTCCCTTGTTAAGAGGGAGTGTTTAAAAATGTAACTAGTGTTGGTCTTCATAGTTGTACATGTTAAAATAAATTTTATTATTAAAAAATGACTTATTAAAGCATGGGTTTCATGTCTGGGTCAATGTTTTCTAGGTCAAATCCTCCATTGAAAGATTCTAGGTTTTGTCTTGAGTCAACAAAACCATTGTAATTTGTATTAGACCTTTCTTGGGCTTTCGTATCATGTAAAATTAATTATTTCTAAGTCAAAAAGGTTATGTATCACCTCTACACCAAGTAGGCCCTGTCCCCATGAAGTTAGCTTACATTAGGGAAATTCAACCCAATAGAAAGGCTATTTATAGAGAGGCAGCTCAACCTATTTGTCACATTCACTCAACAAGTTCAATCTACAAGAAAGAGAAGCAGAAAAAGAGAGCGAAGTAGCTAGAGAAGGAAGAAAGAAGATGGAAAGACCAAAAATGAGTTCTTGGGCTATCTATCTCTCACACGTGCGAAGTTTTTGGGTAGTTTCTAGGGTCTAAATTTTGAATCTACTATAGGTCCGAAATTTTGTAGTTAGGGGTTGAAAATCTATTGTTGGGGGGCTAAAATTATGGATTGTAGCTACTACTACGAAGTTGTTACTTGGAGAATTTGATAAGGATCATCTATTGAAAGGAAGCATTCACTTGATTATTGGAGGAAGTCTTTGCCTAGGTATAAAGGGTCTTGGATTGTCTCATCTTGATTTGAATATACTAGTGGAAGAGTTGGATTAGGTTTTCCCCTTGAAGGGGTTTTCTCTGGCTGAGTGCCTACATCTTGTGTCTCTTGTTCTTGTGGTCTTCATATACATATAATTTGGTAATTTCTTGATGAAAGATAAACTAATAAAGAAGTAAAATAAGGCGGCATAACTCATGAGTAATTATCAAGAAAGAGGAATCAAACCCTAATTCTTATAAGCATTGATTTCTCAACAATGTGTACATGTGTTAATACATAATGGAAGCATAAAAGACAACTCCTAGACAAAGCAAGAAGCAAAAAGTAAGTAAATTAAATGAGAAGTACAAAAGTAATACCTCTAAGGGAAGAAGAGATTGCAATCAAAACATGTATAATAGCAATATGAGGGATACCAACTAGCAAAGAGTGGTACTCTACCAATTAGCAATTAATGATTTCTCATGTACAAAGATAGAATGCATATTCCCAAATCTATGGAGTTAAGGAAGATCATCTGAAATCAAATGCACAATGTGCCTTATTTCAACCGGCCATGTTATTAAAGGATAAATGCACTTATGAAAAAAAAAAATCTGGCATGGGATGAGGAAGTATCTTGTATCCTAAAGATGAACCACAGTGGCTGGTTCGAAACACATCAATAAAAATATTTCTTATATGATTTTTTTCCAAAAAGTGTTGTTAATAACATCTTTATATATTAAAATAAACAAAATTCATTTAAAAAAAACACAACATAGAAAATATAAATAATTAAAATCCAAATAAAACAGTAATATATAAATAATGAACATGAATTAAATTACTAATTTAATTGAATACAATGTCATCTAATATTAATACTTATGTGCATTTACTAGTCATAATGGATGGGCCACGTCCATTAGTTAGATGTCATTTAGTTATGTGAATTCTTTTCACTTTGTTAATTTCTAAAACTATGCAATCCAATTTGAGTATATTTTTAGAATAAAAAATTATTGTCTCACAAATATGTTAAGAATTTTTATATTGAGTTTTGATTATTATGAATTTTTTTATGATATCTTTAATGCTTATTTATAAAAGAGTTTTTAAACATAATTTATTTATAAAACTCTGCGTTGTTATCTTTTTCTTATTAAAAAAAATACAAAACCTTTAAAATGAAAGCACTTAATATTTTTAAGTTGTTTGAACAAAAAGAATATATTTACCTTTTTTTTAAGACATGTATACTACTAAATTAAAATATATCTTTGTGGGCTTTTAATTTTATATTATCTAGTTATAAACAAAAGTTTTCATTCCCATTACACTCTGGCTTTAAATCAATAATCCATTTGTAAAGTTAATGTGAATATAATTTTTTAATAATTACATCGACAATAAAACAAAGAACTGTTTTTTCTTTTAAATTAAATTTTATTTTGAGAAACTACACACCACAATTCCATTCCATTAATTCAATTAACTTAAGTTTTAATTTATTTTTGTTTTTAATCATTGCATGAATATATTTCTAAAATAAAATAAATAATATATATATATATATATTTTTTTAAATATTTAAAAATATGTTTAAAAAAATTTGTAAAAATCTATTATTTCAATTTTAGCCCGATAAAGATATTGCGATTATGGTGGAATGGGTCTATTTTCAATTCCAAAAGGGAATTTCATTTTTGAATCTATCCTCGGATTACACAACGAGTTAGGATTTTATCTTGCCATTCCAGAGTTAGAAGTGGGAGGAGGACTATAACAATGAATCCTTTGGGGATTTCTCGTGCTTTTTTTGATGGTGTAGCTCAACACGGTCTTTGCCCTTGTTTTGGGCTTGTGGTGTTTATATTATTCTAAAAGTTGGTTAACAGATCGAAATATATTGGAATGCAAGGTCCGGATCCAACAATAAATTAGAGGCCATGGCTCTTGCTGGACTTTTATATTTATGTGACTTTCTTGACATACAAAAGATCCAAATTTATGGAGATTCGAAGGTCATCATCGATTATGTTTTGTCCATACACATGCCATAAAAAATATCAACCTATCAAGCTGGCTGTGCAGAATTGAGACTGGTTGGAGAGGGGGAAAGACTACTCAATTATCCACATCGACAGGGATAAAAACCAGAGGGCAAATGCTCTATCTAAAAATGGTCTGACATCTCCAGAAAAAGTTTGGACGATGCAGATAATGGTGGATAATAACATTTTCCAGATCCAAAACTTCTACATGCCGGATACATAAATTTCTTTCATAGCTGTCTATCTGGTATGTTTCTGGCTCCCACTATTTAGAATTTCCTTTTCCAAAAATATCCCCATATATTTGGCACTTGGATCCAATATATATCTTTATGTTTTTGCCTATATCTCATTTTTCTCCATATGATCTATCCGTAGAAGAACAGAAATAAGTTTAGTTTTTGAGCTCTCCACAGGGTATGTTTTTTTCCAAAAATATCGGCTTAATCTGGGGATGCTGTACAAATTTCTCTTATGAATATAATACAAAAAATAAAGGTTTTTTTGGTGCTGAAAAAGGTAGTTTTCTTCCGCTTCAACAATTGATTTCCACTGGACAAGGAATTTGGTGGATAATGAATTTCTAAGACTAATATGTGTCTGAAGACCTGTGGAGTCGCCATAGGTTTTCATCCGTTTGACCGTTTCCTTTCATAAAATCCAGATCTCAAAGGATTCATTTGCCGTTAGAGTATTTAGTGAAGATTATTTTCATCCCTAAACTAATTTGTTTGCAGAGACATTTTTGGATAGAGAAAAAGGTTAATCTGTAATTCTTTAGTGAGATTTCTATTACATTTTACATTTAAATTGAGTATTTTTATAAATATTTGTTGTAATAATTTTTTTTATATATTTATGAAGTTTTAGATTATATCAATTATATTAATATTTTTAATATAGTCGTGTTAGTATAACACTATCTAGGTTACAGGACTTCTTGCATCACACTAACTTGACGACATATTAATTTTCAATAATCTTTCAATATCTTTGCATTAAAGTGAACCTCAGAAAATACAGGGGGAATGAGCAGGAAAATAGCTTGTCAAGAAGGTTCTTTGCTATGTAATAATTTAAATCTTATCAATGGTTAGTGGTGGTTGTATTAAGATGTTGTTTTCTTAACTCTAGATCTTCAGATTTATCAAATACAGAGAGGAATTAAATTTATCGAGGTGCAAATCTTTTTTCTAAGTGCAAAATTTTGAGAGAAAGTTTGCACCTCAACAGATTTAATCACTCTTGGTACTTGATAGATCGAGAGTTAAGATGGATCTACATTGATTTTTAGGCTTTTAATTAGGACACATTAAAGAAGAATACCATGAGAAACCATGAATTGTCAAAACCATGGGTTGTCAAAACTTTGAGTCCAATAGTTAAAGAAAGAATACCGTGGGAGAAACCATGGGTTGTCAAAACCATAGGAAAAGTCATGGGTTGTGAAAACTTGGAGTTTTATAATTTAATTTATTTAATGTTATGATTATTTATTTGAAATTTTAATAAAATTATGTTTATTAAATATTCAACATTAAAAGAGAATATCAAAGGAAACACTCTGAATTGACCAAATCATGGGAAAACATTGGGTTGTCGAAATCGAGTCTATTTATTTAACTTTATTTTTTATGTGTATTTCGACTCAGTGAAAATGTTTTAATTAATAATTACAATTACAATTATTTTATTTTATATTTATTTTTACTCATAGTCAAAATATTTACATAACATAATAAGATAAGACACCATCTCTTATGTACTTGGCTGGAGAGTGCCTCTCAGCACAAAAATGGTGAGAAAATCCTATCAATTCTTTTAACATTGAATATGTTGAAACTAATTCATTATTATATGTTTCTTAAATTTTCCACTATGATAGAAGCACCAACCTTCATGCACAGTACAATAGCCCTTAAGCACTGAAGATATTTTTTTATGATTGTGCAATCATTTGATTATGCGCTATGAGGTTTGCAACTAATTCTTTAAGAGTTAGGGTGAGTTTAATTCTGCAACCAACTGATTAAGAGTAGCAATTAATTAATTAAGAGCGAGGATGAGTTGAATTCTGCAACCAATTGATTAAGAGTAGCTTTTACATTAGGGTGTGATTGGATGGTAACGCCTATATATATTACAGACCAGACTTGTAATTAATGAAAGCTATTAAATTATGGTTATGCGATTCATGGTTCCACCAAAGATTTTATGAGCATGAACAATAGATTCTTACTAAAACCGTGATTTGAGAGCTTGCATTAATAGTAAATTTGTATAATAAATAAATGTTACTAAGTTTTGAATTAGCTAGAATGTGAAAAAATATAAAATATCAAGATTATGTTAAATTAGATTTAATATTTTTTGGAACGGTTTGTATTTTATAATTCTTACTCATATAATATTTTATCCTTTATTATAATAATATTTATAAACAAAAGTGATGGATGTTTTATTTGATCGTAATATCGACAATGTTTTTTTATTTTTCACCAATTTGTTGGAAATTTTTGGTAATTTTAAACAAAACACTGAACACAGAAAATGCTCTGTTTTCAGAGGATCTTTACACAGGGAAGCAAAAAATATTGACAATGTTTTTTATTTTTCACCAATTTGTTGGAAATTTTTGGTAATTTCAAACAAAACACTGAACAGAGAAAATGCTCTGTTTTCACAGGATCTTTACACAGGGAACCAAAAAATATTGTTTGTTGGAGAACAGAGTTTCACACACCAAAATAAACACTTTGTATTCATTAATCAAACCACTGCAGTTACAAATTTCTTCCTCTGCTAGAGGGATTCTCCAAGACTGCTTCATATGTAGTTAAAACAAAAAAAGAAATTACTCTTACTATGTGTAAAAATAAAAATTCCATTTACTACTGTAAAATTCTCTTACATTCACTCCCGCTGCTGGAGATTGCATTTCAACAACAAAAATTACATCATTTTCCTTTTTCACTCACTCACTGCCCTTTTACTCATTCTTCACACTTCTGTGCATATTACATTGAGTATGTGATAATAAAAAAATTACATATTACATGTCCATGAACAATAACAAAAAAACATTAAAATTAAAACCTTTACCTATATTCTACTAACAACATTAAATTTCATTAATGTTCTACTGGCAAAAACTTGCGGTCAACAAAAAACTTCATGTCACTGAGGCTGTACTTCAAGGGTTGATGTACTCCTCATTGATCAAAGGACTGTGGTGAATATCGGAAGGCCTCTTCTTACCGACCTTTACCTTTCGGGGAATGAGTGGTTTTGAAACCGTACTGTGGACACACGTCAGCTGGTCGGTGTGATCGGAGCCTTTCGGGAAAAAACAACTTTTGGCAAAAGGCGGTGCGGGGAATGGACTGGTGGTTTTGCAAAAAAGTTGAATTAAATGCGCACTTGGAATTATATTTTAACACTCCCCTTTAATTTCAACTGTTGGGTTATCAGTCATACCCAGACATTTCCTAAAAAATCGTCAGCTGGTCGGTGTGATCGGAGCCTTTCGGGAAAAAACAACTTTTGGCAAAAGGCGGTGCGGGGAATGGACTGGTGGTTTTGCAAAAAAGTTGAATTAAATGCGCACTTGGAATTATATTTCAACACTCCCCTTTAATTTCAACTGTTGGGTTATCAGTCATACCCAGACATTTCCTAAAAAATTCAAAACTTTTCTGGTCCAATGGTTTGGTCAGAATGTCTGCAACCTGCTCCTGAGTCCTGCAATATTTTAAGACAATTTCTCCATTACTTACCAATTTTCTAATGTAATGAAACTTTGTGTCTATGTGTTTCGTTCTTTTATGAAACACTGAAATCTTGGATAATGCAATAGCTAAGCTATTGTCACAAAAAATCACAGTTCCTTTTACTTGCTCTTGGCATAAGCTCCTCAACGTTCTTCTCATCCAAACTGCTTGACATGCTGCTGCTGCAGTTGCCACATATTCTACCTCTGCTGTAGATAACGCTACAATAGGCTGTTTTTTAGAAGCTCATGAAATAGCTCCTGAACCCATGTGAAAACATAACCGGATGTGCTTTTCCGATCATCTACACTTCTAGCCCAATCACTATCAGTGTATCCAATTAAATCTGAACATTCTGAAATAGTATATAAAATACCAAACCTTTTTGTACCTTTAACATACCTCAGAATCCTTTTTGCTGCCTGCCAATGTGCTTCTTTTGGCCTCTCCATGAATCTGGAAATTAAACTAACAACATGCATTATATCTGACCTAGTTGCAGTCAAATACATGAGGCTACCAACTATGCTCTTGTACAAACTAGGATCAAAATCCTTGCTACTGTCCTCTTTGCTGAGTTTTAATCCCATCATTGTGGGAGTGATTGCTGCCTTGATGTCCTGCATATTAAATCTTTCCAACACTTCATTGGCATATTTCTCTTGTGAGATAAAAATCCCATTTCCATTTTGTTCTACTTCTATTCCTAAGAAATATCTTAGGAAACCCATGTCAGTCATCCCAAATTCCTCTTTCATGACTGTTTTGAAATTTTCAATAAGATAATCATCATTACCTGTGAAAATAAAATCATCAACATATAACACAACAATTAGAATTTTATCATCTTTTTCTTTGATGTAGAGGGTGGGTTCTCCCTCACACTTTTCAAAAACATTTTCCAGTAGATAGGAATCTATCCTACTGTACCACGCTTTTGGTGCTTGCTTCAGCCCATAAAGAGCTTTCTTCAATCTACACACTTTGTGCTCTTGGCCTTTCTTTTCATAGCCTGGAGGTTGTTCAATGTAAATCTCTTCCATTAACACTCCATTTAGCAATGCTGACTTCACGTCCATTTGGTAAACTTTCCACTTGTTTTGTGTTGCTATGGACAACACTGCTCTTATGGTTTCCATTCTTGCAATCGGTGCAAAAGTTTCCTCATAATCTCTCCCATACTGATGCTTATATCCTTTGACAACAAGCCTTGACTTGTGTCTTTCTATTTTGCCTTAAACATTACTCTTGGTCTTGTAGACCCATTTAACTCCAATGACTTCCTTTTCTTTTGGTAATTCAACTAAATCATATGTCTTGTTTCTTTCTATGGTATTGATCTCCTCATCCATAACTTCTATCCATTTCCTATCCTTAATAACATTTTCAAAATGAATAGCTTCATCAACATGACAATATAAAGCAAATAAAGAATTCATACCTTCATCATAAATGTCACTTAAATTTCTGAATTTCTTACCTCTTTCATTTGGTGTACAAGTGCTTGAAGAAGCACTTGAATTTCCTCCTTGTTGTGTGCTTGGAGAAGCACTTTCATTTCTCCTTAAGGGTGTCTCTTACTGCCCTTGTATTGGCACTACTGTTTGGGGATGTATTTCAGCCATCTCCTCATCATCTTCATCATGAGAAAAACAATTTTTAACATTCACTGTTTTCTCTATGCTTCCATCCCAAGCTTCCTCCTCAATAAACTGAACATCTCTGCTCACAAAAAACTTCTTGGTGGATGGGTTATACAACCTGTAAGCTTTGGATTTCTCACTGTATCCAATGAAAATACATTTCTCCCCTTTGTTGTCCAACTTCTTTCTTAGCTGATCTGGAATGTGTGCATAAGCCACACATCCAAAAACTTTCATGTGGGTGACTCCTTGCTTTCTCCCACTCTATGTTTCTTCCGACACTCTGTTCATGACTGCTTTTTTAGGGCATCTATTTAAAATATACGCTGCACAGTGTATAGCTTCAGTCCAATAATCATTTCGCAAATGTTTTGCCTTTAACATACTCCTCTCCATATCCATGATTGTCCTATTCTTCCTTTCAGCAACTCCATTTTGCTGTGGAGTGTACCTAGTGGTAAACTATTTATGAATTCCATTTTCTCTACAAAAACGTAGAAATTCTTTGGAGATATACTCACCTCCTCTATCAGTTCTTAAAAATTTGATATGCAGCCCGCTTTGGTTTTCTACAAGTGCTTTGAAATTCCGAATTTTTTCAAACACTTCACTTTTGTTCTTTAGGAAATAAACCCAAGTTTTTCTAGTAAAATCATCAATGAATGTTAATATATATTGGTTGCCTACAAGTTATGGAGTTTGCATCGGTCCACATATATTTGAGTGAACAATCTCTAAGGGTGTTTTTTCCCTTATGCTTTTCCCTGATGGAAAACTTTCTCTGTGTTGTTTCCTCAATATACAACCTTCACAAAAGATGTCTGGTTTCTCTATCAATGGTAATCCTCTTACCATTCCTTTTCTATTCAACAAGTTAAGACCTCCAAAGTTGAGATGTCCAAATCTCAAGTGCCACAGCCAATTTTCATCCTTTGGTTCGCTTTGGAAAGCCTCTTGTGTAACTGCTACAATTTCTACCCCATCTTTCAAATCAACTTTTATCCTGAGAGGGAACATCTTGTTCCTTGTCATTTTCACTTTAGCAATACATAGTTTGCTGGGTCTTCTATCCATGATGGTGCATACATCATTCTCAAAGAAAACATTGTAACCCTTTTGAACAAGTTGTCCAATACTTAAGAGGTTACACTTCATTCCGGGAACATAATAGACATCTGCTATGGTTTTCTTTTAACCTTTCTTTGTAAAGATTTTTACTTCTCCTTTTCCCATAACAGAAACTTTACTATCAGTCCCAAGTGTGACTTGTGACTTCACACTCTGATCTAACTTAGAAAACAGGGCTATGTTTCCTGTCATATGGTTACTGCAACCGGAGTCTAGAAACCATATATCATCACTCTTTGTTTCAGCCATATTACAACCTAATAAAAAATTATTTTGGCTGATATTTTCTCTAGTGAAATTTGCACTAGATCTATTATTCATATCATGTTGCTTCTTCCTACATTCATTTGCATAATGCCCATATTTTTTACAATAATAATATTGGACATTGAATTTTTCATACCTTTGTCCTTGAGCATGATGTTGTGCACTTTGTTGGTTGTTGCCTTGGCCTTGGGTTTGATTTGGATTACTGCCTCTTCCTTGAGTGTTTGCTGGACTATTTCTTCCACCTCTGTTTTGGCTTCTGCCTCTTCCTCTCTTGTTTCCTCTGCCTTGACCTCTTCCTCTTCCAAAGGACCTCTGGGTCTTAAAGGCTTGTTCTAGAGATGAGTTTTCATTCCTAATCAATCTCTGCTCATGTGTTATCAGTGATGCATGTAGTTCATCAACTGAGAAATTTGTGAGATCCTTTGTCTCTTCTACGGTGGTGACAATCACATCGAACTTTGAAGGTAGGACCCTCAAGAGTTTCTCCACAATCCTCCTTTCTTCAAGAATCTCTCCATGAGACCTTATCTGTGTGACCAGACCAATCACATGTGTGAAGAATGAGTCAATATTGTCTGACCCCTTCATGCATAAACTCTCAAAATCTCTCCTCAGCTACTGTAGTTTTACTGTCTTCACTTTCTCCATGCCTTGATTGGCTATCTTGAGAGTTTGCCATGCTTCTTTGGATGTCTTGGTTGTTGCTATCCTTGGAAACACACTCTCATGCACTGCTTGATATAAGAAGAGGAGGGCTTTAGAATCCTTCTTCTTATAGCTCTTCAACACATATTTCTCTGCCCGAGTTAAGTTATTAAACTCATTTTCATCTGCTGGTTCTTCAAATTCATCCTCAACAAATTCCCATAAATCTTGTGAAGCAAACATGGCTCTCATGGTTATTGCCCAATAGTCATAGTTTTTCCCATTAAATTGTGGGAGCCGGGTATTACAGATACCCATGCTAGTGCTGGTGCTGGTGCTATAGCGAGCCATTCTTGCACTCTAAATTATGCTTCAAAATACAGTCAAGTATTTAAATAACTGGCTTGAAAAATACCTTGGATTTTTTTGACTGATTCTTCACTTTGCTGGAGAAGTTGCTGCAACAAAAATCCTCCCTTCAGCTTCTTTGACACCTTCAAAGAGCCTGGATAAGCTCTGATACCATGTTGGAAATTTCTGGTAATTTCAAACAAAAAACTTAACAGAGAAAATGGTCTGTTTTCACATGATATTTACACAGGGAAGCAAAAAATATTGTTTGCTGGAGAACAGAGTTTCACACACCAAAATAAACACTTTGTATTCATTAATCAAACCACTTCAGTTACAAATTTCTTCCTCTGCCAGAGGGATTCCCCAAGACTGCTTCAGATGCAGTTAAAACAAAAAAAAAATTTACTCTGTTTCAGCTCCAAAAATTTATTTTTATACTACTGTGTGTAAAAATAAAACTTACATTTACTGCTGTAAAAATCTCTTACATTCACTTCTGCTGATGAAGATTGCATTTCAACAACAAAAATTACATTGATTCAGTGCTGCGAATTTCCCTTTCATTTTTCACTCACTTACTGCTCTTTACTCCTTCTTCACACTTCTGTGCATATTACATTGCATATGTGATAAAAAAATTACATATTACATGTCCCGTGAACAATAATAAAAAAACATTAAAATTAAAACCTTTACCTATATTCTACTAACTACATTAAATTTCATTAATGTTCTATTGGCAAAAACTGGCCGTCAACAAAAAACTTCACGTTACACAATAAGGTGTAGGCTGTACTTCAACCATTGATCTGCGCCTGGTTGATCGAATGACTAAGGTGTAGGCTGTACTTCAACCATTGATGTGCTCCTGGTTGATCAAATGACTGTGGTGAATATTGGAAGGTCTCTTCTTACTGACCTTTACCTTCCGGGGAATGAGTGGTTTTGAAACCGTACTATGGACATGGATAGATGTGATAACTTCTGAAGAATGAGTGGTTTTGAAACCGTACTATGAACACGCGTCGATGTGATCAGAGCCTCCCGTGAAAAAACAACTTTAAGCAAAAAGCGATGCGGAGAATGCACTGGTGGTTTTGCAAAACAACAAAATTAAATGCACAGTTAGAATTTATTTCAACACAATTATATCTTCCTATATGCTGAGTTTTTCAAAATTTGCATATGCACAAGAACAACTCACTAAATAATGTATCGTAAGTGATTAGTTTCGTCTTGCAACAACGAAATAATCTTGTGTGTTTTTTTTTTTCAAACACACTCCTATAATGCTTCTATACAATTCTCTCTCTTATTTTCTAGTCAAGTGTTTCTATATTCAATGTTTTCTAGTTAAGTTCTCTATATCTAATTTGCTTTCAAATTTTCAATTTATAATCTTTGAAAGGAATATCCCCCAAAGCCTATGGTGTTGGACTGGAAATGCATTGGCCAAAGGATGGCGGGGTTCTAGCATATAAAGGGAAAAAATTTTGTTGTGGTGAAAGATTCGAGGATCAAAGAAACTTCAATAATTTCAATGGGTAGTGATTAAAGTTGGGCATATGTAATTATAATTTCAATGGGTAATTAAAACTTAATTTTCCCAAATGTTTGAAAAAAAAAAAAAGCGATTATGAACAGCTCTGACTATATATTAAAGGTGACAATTTTAATTAACATTTAATAACTAGGGTCGATATAGTAGTTTGGATTTTTTTAAACAATTTTATTATAAAAATAAAAACCTAAATAAAATAAGAATAATATCTATAGTAGTTATATAATTATATATATATATATATATTAACCAATATATTAGATTGAAAATGGGAGAAAACTATAATTTTATGAAAAATGGAAATTAATTAAACAAGGTGAAAAAAAAAAACCAAAAAGGTAATAGAATGAAATAAAATTAAAAGTAAAAAATAGTAACTAATAGAAATGGAAGTTACCAAAGAGTCCATAATAAGATACTAACCAATCCTCTTACAAATAAATAACTTTAAATAATAATAAAAAAATAAAAAAAATTGAATTCCCAATGTTAAACTATAGATAAGTGGCAAAAACATCTGGTTAAAGACAAACTAATAGGCAGTCAAAGAAAAATTGAATGTGCCATAATAATACAAATTATGTAGGAAAAGTAATCGATAAATAACAAGTATGAGATAAATTGATGTATTGATTAAATAGAATATTATGTTACAATATATTTATATGTGTCATGATAATTGATGGATCGGATAGGTGTTGTCCTTAGTTAAAATGTTATTTTAATATTATTGATTTTGTTGTAGTTGTTCCGCACCAAGTCTAGACCTTTATATGTGTTGACCAATCATGATGATTAATGGATCATGACCCTTGGTACGGTGATGGAAGATATTATCATTATTATTACTATAGATAGTTATTTGCATATTTATGTTGGCAAGTAAAACTAAAATATAGACTTTTATTTCAATTTGTCGTAATCTTTGTCACTTTTAAAAAGAAAATATGAAATATTGACCATAGAATTTAGCACTAGGTCATCAATGACAATGCAGTGGAATGATTCCATCATGGTGGTGGTGGACAAATTAACAAGTAATGCCTCTTTTATTCCACTTCAATCCACACATAACATTGTTAAGATAGCCAAATGTTTTATGAAATAAATCATAAGAATACATGGATTATCCAAGATCATTGTTTCTCGAAAATACATAAATTTCATCTCCAAATTACATTGGCCATGCAATTCAATTTTAGTGCATCCTATCATTCATAGTCTAATGTACAACCAAAGGAGTAAACCAAGTGATTGAAGACATGCTATGCATGTTTTTATAAGCAAACCATTGAAGGGGAAAAAGTAGTTGTACTTAGGTGGACTTTAAATATAATTAGGCACATCGTGCATCTCTAGAAGTGAGTTTAATTTAAGCCTTCTATGGAAAAAAATACAACAGTTTAGGGAGTTGGGATAATCCAAAAAAAAGAATGGTACCTAGGTTTCTCATAAAACAATAAATTTTCAAAAGCATATGATATCTAAAGACAACTTAGGAAAAACACAATAGTTATGCAACAAAGAACATATTGCCAAGGAAATTTAGATTGAGGATCATGTTTCCACAAAGTGTAACTAGTGAAGATACCATTAAAGCTTGCAAATTGCACCAAGATAGCACCAAAACATTTCAATCATTTTGAAGACCCACATAGGATAGGAGTACTTGCATATGGGCATGCATTTTCGGTTAATAGTAAAGATTATTATGTTTTTAATTTCATTATTTAAGGAAGTGTGCACATAATCGATTGGAAATTTATCAATGTAAAACTAAAGGGGGAGTTCAAAACATACATACTATGCATCCTTGATATTAAAGTAGCATTGTTTTAAAATCAAACCATGATACATGTAAACATGTAGTGGAATCACTATACTCTATATGAATCTACCTAAGAGTTCAAGGATGCTATGATGGAGGCATATATATGTAGTTTTAATTTTATAATCACACCATGGTCAATACTATTCAAAAGGGCAAGGAATGCAATCGCCAAAATTTTGAGCCTCAAAATATACTCAGATCAAAGTATGTGTACCTTGTTATATGAGTTATTTTGATGGTTGTCGAGCCATGTGGATCTGATTATAATAAATTCACGATGTAAATCACATGAATTTTGCAAATTCATGTAAAGCTCAAAGCCAAGGGTCGATTAGAGAATGACATTTTGGACATAGCTTGGAGTGTGATGGACATCGTGGAATGTAAAATTTCATTTGTGTTTCCTAATATATCCTAGACACCATGAGGTCATGATGTAGGTGCATAGACCGAGCACAAGAGATCAAGACTTAGGACATGAGTTTACCAATGTGATGGGGTGGTCATATGCTAACGTTGGGGAAATTTTTTAAATGTTTTGATATGAAAATCTGAATATTTAATTTAGTGGTATGTTTTGATTTTAGTCATCTTGGGAAGTTATTTTCTAATGTAAAAGAAAAAAATTAGCTTTCAGTTTTCCTTATTTTGTGGAGAAGGGGAAACAATTCACACTTTGTGACTCTTGGTTGTCATGGTCAGTTTTTTTGGGAAAAAATAAGAAAAGAGTGTTTTGGAAGTTCTTGGGGGGAGGAGAAGAGAGAGGGAGAGAAGAGAGGAACTTTTTGTTTCTCTGTGTAACTACAATTTTGAAGTTTTGCAGACGCTTGTACTTTCCAATCTATGTGAACTGGGAGGTATTTCTATGTGAATGGAATAATGAAAAACAATTGGGTTGTAAGTTATGTGATTTTTAAATGAATAAAAACTTTGTAGTTACATTGAATCAATTTCTGCTTATGAATATTATTATTTGCAGTGTATTCATGTGTGTGTTGATCAATTAGAGAGACTATAACTTGTTGAACTGATTTAAATTAAAAAATTGAACATTGTGGCTTCAATGGTTGTGTGATTGTTCATTTATCTTTTGTATTTTGTTGAAATGGTTTCAAAACCCCATGAAGGAGTGTTCATTGTGTTTGGGTAGAGGAATGCGTGGAATTTATAGTGAACTGGGCATTGTTACCCTAAAATAGAGTACCCTATTTTGAATGTTGTCAAATTCTTCTAGATTAGTTTTTTGACTGATAAATTTGATCTAGCATGCAAATTCGAGTGAAGGAAGGTAAAGAAAATCATATATTGTGTTGACGAGCAAGCCAAGGGTAGTGGAGAGTCGGTTTGGAAGAGATTCGAGTCGTTTCATCTTCCCTGAAACCACAATACATACTTTTAATGTGTGCTATGAAATCATTTCATAGAGATTGCATAAAAATATTGGAGGACCGCCTGTTTGGTTTTTAAATCTCTATTTGGCCTGCCCGTTGCACTATTTGTTAAGTTGAAACCTATGTAATAGGATTTATGAAATGAGATGAGAAAAAGAGGGGAAGGTGAGAGAAAATTCTCTCATGGAACTTATCAAAACAAATTCATATTCGTATATTGACTACATATGTTAACGGTTTCATGAAATATTGTTGAATTGGATTTAAATACGGAGTTGTGTGGAGTAGATAGGGGATATTGGTGTCGATGAGACTTAGGTGCCATCAAGTGTTATAAGGGCCATGAAAATCTCTTTCATTTGACAACTCTAAGAGGAGGGATAGAAATATTTTAAAGAAGACGAGTCTGCACCAAAAACATAATGGAAATCTGAAAGAAAAGAAGCCAGTAAAGTTCATAGTTCACAGCATAAGCATGGAGCATAATTAGAATTAGAAGTTTGATTAAGGTAAATTTGGTTTTGTTTTCAATTTGTGGTGAATTTTGAAACTGACAATTGCATGGTTGAAATTATGAAGTTTGAAGGAAATAATGAAAGTTTATGAAAGGAAATATACTTTGGGAAGAAGTAGATCAGATTTGTTTTGAAGATAGATATTAAAAAAGAATGTTATGAGTTAAAGGGCATTAGAAGACTATAACCTTGAAGATAGAGTCATCAAGAGAAGCTACAACAGTAACATATATTCAAACAAATATTTGGATGATGAGTTCATGATTGTAGCCAAGAACAAGGAGAGTTCTTGATGAAGATGGCATAACCTTGTAATAGAGATGGAGGGAAAGCAAATTTCTCAAAGGAGAATGGTGAGTAGTTGAAAAAAACCTAGAAGAGAAGAGAGTGCTCAGATGAAGATTCAAGAGGAAGAAGAAGATATGAAGAATGATCCAAATCAACAAGTAGACCAAGGGCATCACAACTATATTGAAATATGGTTCTAGACAGTCATTAAGTTGCAGCAACCCACTCTTCTTCAACAATTTTTTATTTCAATTAAGTTGCAGCAACACACTCTTCTTCAGCAATTTTTTATTTTAATTAAGTTGCAGCAACACAAAGAAAATTTGATTACAAGCCTAGTCAAAAGAAGTCCAATTAAGACTTTCTCCTCCTTTGCTCAGATGCTACAATAGGACCAAGGCCATACCAATCCATCACCCTCATTTATTTCCACCATCCATCTATCATTCCCAAGATTCTTCCATTCATTTTCCTTCTTGTCCTAAAATGCTACAGGAAGGCTCTTTTTTGCTACAGGAAGCCAAAATACACAAAGCATAAAATTATTTTTGTCATATCTTGAAAACCCTACGTCCATTTGCCGAAATCTTTCAAGGGGAGATGCATATGGATGATGGTAACATGCTCAAGCAATTTCAGAAAATTCCAGTGCATAATTTTCGAGAAATCAACCTCCATCACCTATAACCATTTTCAATTTTTCTCGAGATTCGTGCATCCATTGGCCAACATGTTTTATGGGGAGGTGTCAGTCTACATTTTGAGAGATTTCCATAAAACAAGTTTGTTACAGGAAAACTGTAATTGCTACAAGAAGATCCTGTAGCACTACAAGATGGCCGAGAAGAAGCTACAGGAGGCAATCTGATTGGAGAAAAGGGTCAAAAGGTCATGTATTCTTTAGGGAAGGTTGAGAGAGGTATCCCAACACCAATTTCATCACTCATCCACTCCACCAGCAATATATTGGGCACTGGAAAGAAACTTGCACACAACAACCTTATCAATCAAAGAATCATGATGCTATGAAGACCTATGAAGAAGAAAGCAAAGGAAACTATCACCTCCAGAGAAGCATGGATCTATCAGAAACTCAACAACATTATGCATGCCTCTCCAGCAACCATTAGGTAGGTATAGGTATGCAATATTCTTCACCTCTTCTATTGAGCGTATTATAGCTAGAAATTTGTTGTCAATGCATGAGAGATGAGGTTTTATAAGCTAAGGATGGGTCATAAGCCTAAACCTCCCTCAAAAACCCTAATCAAAATTCAGCAATCAACCTATCAGCAAAAGGGAGAATTAGAGTGAAGTAAGGAGCAGATTGAAGGAATAACCTCCCTCCAAGCTAAGGGGAAGTAGCCCAAGCCTTATAAAGAAAGTTAAACACCTGGGGAGCCAAGAATTACCAACTACGAGAGGATTTTGAACTACTACAAGAGAAAATAGAGGTACTATAGGAGAAACATGGCTGTTAAAGGAAAGACAGACTTTGTGCTACAGGATAAACAAAGATGCTATAGGAAGGAAAAAGTTGTTGCAAGAGACCCTAATTTTGAGGAATTTCACCCCTACACCCTAGGATTCGAAGGAAAACACCTAAATAAAGGGTAAATACATATTTCTCCTTGCCATATATAAACAAGAAACCTACAAATTTTTCATTTATTTTTAGTTATACATCCTAGTATGGGAAACTTTTGATAAATGTTTACAAATAAAACAAAATAGAAATATGGATGTTTCCTTTGAATTGAGCCTAATAAGAAGGGGAATTGCAATTGTTTTTTAGTGAGAATGAAATCATCCTTCCTTCGGGAAATATAAGATTTTTTTTTTCCTTTTCATAAAAACCCTCACTACATAGGAATATCTAAAAATTCTAGCAAAAATAGATAGCTTCCTTGCCAACTTTGGAAAGTTGTATTGAAGGCTATGGGGGGTGTATCTAACCATAGAAATCCCATAACTAAGAAGAAGGAGAAGAAGAAGCTAATGAATAAGCAAAAGAATATGGAGAAGAGGGAAATTAGCCAAAAGAAAGACTCAAGGAGGAAGAAGGAAGAAAAGAAAAAATTGTGCTAAAAACCAAAATAGTAGTTCCTAAGAGAGACCTAATCAAAACATAGAACTCCAAAGCCCATTAGGAAATCATCTAGGCCAAAAAAGAGAATAAGAAGGCAACAAAAGGAAAAAAGGCATTCACCATCAAAGTAGAACTCAAACCACAATGATAAAAAGAGGATTTCTAAGAGGTCTCTTGATCCAGATTTAAACAGGAATGCAACAAATTACAGAGATAACCATAAACAGAGAGATGCAGCAGAAATATTACTTCATTTCATTATTGTAAAATACTGAAATATGCTTACAAACTGAAATGGAAATAAACTAGTTAGGGCGATGGTAGCTTATCTCTGAGAAGAGATGTGGCAACTACATGCCTCCACCCTATGTTACAATAAGGATCGAAGGCCTATTTATTGTTGAGAAATAATGGAAAACCCTTAACATCCCAAAAACTAACCCTAGAAGATGAAACGCCAAATTGTGGGCTCCATTTTGGGTAAGTTGGTACATCAACTTCCCGAGGTCGTAACTTTGGCATCCGATCTGCGTTTGACACATACAATAGATCGTTAGAAAGATCTATCCGAGCACTACAACTTTGAGAAGAGAAAAATTGATCCATGCACCAATGTTGCTCCCAGATTTCCCAAAAAAACGTCATTTAGGGCCTCAAAATGCCTCGGGAAGTTCAGGACCTGAAAAACTGCTAAAAATAGTAAATTGTGTTACAATTACGGAAACTGAAAAATTGAAGAGATAGTTGTGGAGGTCTAAGTGGGATAGGTGGGTGGCCACCAACATCCACTTGGATCATTCCTCCCCCTTTAGGAAGCAATGGTCCCCATTGTGTTGAGTTCCTCCATTTGTTGAACTTGGTCCTTAGTGAGTTGTTCTGCAATCTCGGATGTGTCCAGTAATGGTGGGAAGCATGGTTGAGGATGGTACACATTCAACACTTGGTGCAAGAAAAGGAATGGAGGAATTCCGTGCTCCAAAGCATTGTTTCCCACAACCTTGGTAATGCTGTAAGGACCAAGTCGGAGTGGTTTGAGCTTTTGATGGGCTCTTGTAAGGCGTTCTTTCTGCATATGTAACCAAACTTTTTTGCCCACCTGAAACTTGTGTGGTGCCTCTGTGGGTGAGGAGAAGTTGTTCTTGCATTGTTTCATAACCGTGTCCCTCTGCTGCTGCTGTTGGGTGGAGGAACCCTTCACGGGGGTCATGGATGTGGCGACGATCTTCCCCTTACTTTGGGAGCGAACCAGACAGAAAATGAATTTCCTAGTTTGGGAGACGATCTTGTTGCATTTCTTAGCAGATATCAAAGAGGTGGTGGTAGGTGGGGCTACCTCTGGTATCCTGTATAATGAATTACCCAAAGAAATAATAACATCACGGGGCCTTGATTCATACACAGCATGTCACCTCCACAAGTATGATTGGCCTAATAATACATCACAAACATCTAGAGGTGTAACATCACACAATACCTTGTATGTGAAGGGTTTGATGATGTACAAAAGATGGCACTACTAATGAACTTAGAAATCTCGTCCTTCGTGAAGCCACCCGATATAATATGACTGCAGGTGTGGTGTAGTCGGTAGGCCCAACTAGTGCACGACCTCTACTAAAATGAGGTTCTTTTGGCTGCCACTGTCAACAATGAATTGCAGCGGTGAACCCTTCACCCACATCTATGAGTGGAAAAGACACTCCCCCTCCTTTGGATCTTCAGGCTCATTCTTCTAGATCTTGGTGGTGACAACAGTGGTGCTGGCTTCTGTGTCAATGATATGCTTCCCTTTTCCATTCCCCTTGTCAGGTTCTGACTCAGGGTCAGAACATGCATCTGATTTTGAAGCCTTCAACTCAGCCACCAGCGACTGCTTGGTCCGACACTCACTTGTGTTGTGAGTGGGGCTCTTGTGGAACTCACACCACTTTCCTGTGTTTTTCTTCGACTTCGTGGTGTTGTTCTTTTCTTGCGGCTTCGACGGGTTGTCTTGGGTCACCCTGCCTTGGCTTTGTTCTTTGGTCTTCGAATTTGCAAATCTGAAGTCTCGCTTCTTTTGTTTGAACTTCTGCTCGATTTTGACAGTGTATCGGTATGCCATGCTGAGCGAGGAGATGTTCAGGAATTCCATCTCTTTCTGGATGTACCTGTGTAGGAAGCCGCGATATTGAGTACCAAATGCAACTCAAAATCCTTGATACCCAACTGTGTGCGAAGGGTATGAAAAATGTTTGTGAACTCCGACACATCTTGGTCCCTTCCCTGCCGCAACATGGTCCAATTTATGTATTTGTCCTCATAGCTTTTGACAGAGTAGTACTGCTCCTTGATGGAATCCCAGAATGAATCCAAGTGGGTGTGGATGAAAATAGTAAGCCCGTGCTTTCATCCTTTTGCTCGTAGTAGGTTTCCCACCAGTC
The DNA here is from genome assembly GCA_000404065.3 of Pinus taeda. Lineage (NCBI taxonomy): Eukaryota > Viridiplantae > Streptophyta > Pinopsida > Pinales > Pinaceae > Pinus > Pinus taeda. The sequence goes on from APFE030179625.1 coordinate 27,978, forward strand.
CTTGACGTGGGGGGCTACTTTGAGAAGAGAAAAAACAATCTTTTCCCAACTCGAAAATTCATGAATATAAAAATACCCTTCTAGCAGATTTAACCATTTATCTGTGGCATCTACGTCTATCTGACCCTTGAAGATGGAGATTTCAAAATTAAATTGTACCTTAAAGGGTGTGGTGTTTCCACAGTAGCTGTTGGAAGTCACTGCGTCGCCTCTGGGTAGCCACTGAAGGATCTGGGCAAAGTTGTCCATCATCGTGTTCCTTTGTCTCTTGAGGGCTTCTTTAAGCAAGATTTTGATAGGATCTCCTGCCCCCTCATCTTTCTTTTCATCCGCCATGGGAGGCCATCAGGATTTCTGAGGCTAGTCTTGCAAAGGTTCGACTAATTCAAGCCCTAACTCCTTATATCCCGACCTCATTGGGGACATGCAAAGAAAAACAGAGAAAAATCAGACCGCTCTGATACCATATCCAGGTTTAAACAGGAACACAAAAAATTATAGAGATAACCATAAACAGAGAGATGCAATGGAAATATTACTTCATCTCATTACTGTAAAATACTAAAATATGCTTACAAACAAAAATGGAAATAAGAGAGCTAGGGTGATGGTAGCTTATCTTTGAGAAGAGATGTGGTAGCTACATGCCTCTGCACTGTGTTACAATGAGGCTCGAAGGTATATTTATTGTTGAGAAACAATGGAAAACCCTTAACATCCCAAAACCTAACCCTAGAAGATGAAACGCCAAATTATGGTCCCCGTTTTCGGTAAGTTGGTACATCAAATTCCCGGGGTCATAACTTTGGCACCCAATCTTTGTTTGACATGTACAATAGCTCATTAGAAAGATCTATCCAAGAACTACAACTTTGGGAAGAGAAACATTCAACCATGGACCCATGTTGCTCCCATATTTCCCAAAATATGTCGTTTAGGGCCTCAAAACGGCTCCTGAAGTTCAAGACCCGAAAAACTACTAAAAATAGTAAATTGTGCTACAATTACAGAAACTGAAAAACTGAAAGAGATAGTTGTGGGGGTTCAAGTGGGATAGGTGGGTGGCCACCAACATCCACCTGGATCATCTCTAATCTCTTTCTAGTTTTTGTCCAAGGCCTAGAAGATGTTATAGATGTAAAAATTCCCACTGTAGATCAACATATTATGTAATATATTAAAACACAATACAAGATCTACTTCTACAACACTTTGCAGAAGCTTAATCAATTTGAGCACGATCAATGAGAACACATATAACTGAGAATGAGAAATCAATCACACATAACATAGAAAAAATAACCTGGGGAAAGCCTCAACCTAAAACCCCAACTCTGTATTATCATACTAGTGGAAATCTTGTTCAAGTTACAAAAAGAATCAGCTCTCAAGCTATCCTGCTCTCTCTACAATCAAACAATACAGCTCACAGACTGAATAGACATAGTATATGTCCTCCACAAGCCCTCCAAGCCTCCTATTTCCTTGTG